>CM052202.1:4843291-4866352 GCA_028455805.1 Lasioglossum figueresi | reverse complement strand
TCAAACAAATGTTTCACGACGCGATCTGTGCGATTTTGTGCAATTTTTATAACAATATAAGCAACTTCATAATTTCAATCATCGTAAGATGAAAAATATAAAATCGATCATTTAAGACCATAAAGTTTGCAAGACATCAAACAAATGTTTCACGACGCGATTTGTGCGATTTTGTGCGATTTTTATTACAATATAAGCAACTTCATAATTTCAATCATCGTAAGATGAGAAATATAAAATCAATCATTTAAGATCATACAGTTTGCAAGACATCAAACAAATGTTTCACGACGCGATCTGTGCGATTTTGTGCAATTTTTATAACAATATAAGCAACTTCATAATTTCAATCATCGTAAGATGAAAAATATAAAATCGATCATTTTAGACCATATAGTTTGCAAGACATCAAACAAATGTTTCACGACGCGATCTGTGCGATTTTGTGCAATTTTTATAACAATATAAGCAACTTCATAATTTCAATCATCGTAAGATGAAAAATATAAAATCGACCATTTTAGATCATAAAGTTTGCAAGACATCAAACAAATGTTACACGACGCGATCTGGCATAATCCTTTCTCCCCATCGAAAAGAATTAGCATAGTTCAACAAACTGCCGTGTTTCGACATCGAGGTGCGTTCGCATCAAAATCAGAGCTGAATTTTATTTATCGATCGATTCCCTCGATCGCCGTGTCCCCTGATGAATATTCAAAATCGAAGATCGATCGGGGACAGCTCGAAACTCGATTTCCGTACACCGATGTAACTTCGAAAGCTAGTATCTACACGTCTTAATTAGTCGGCAGCATAACTGAATGAAAAAGAACGTAATCGCAGAGAATTCGATTTCCTGAGGTTCTCGTCGGCGGATGAATTATTAATACCGGCTAGACAGCGGATCGTTGTGCGAGATAAAAATGTTCTACCCGAATTGCAAAAATAATATAACACTATTTTCAAATTGCTCTAATGCTTTTACCGTATCATTTTTGTCGCGGATGCATAAAAACCGCTGTCCAATACCGGTAATTAAAATCGGAGTGTTCGATCCAAGACGCGGATCAACGATCACCGTGGATCGTAGCCGATGGCCGAGCGAGTTTTATTATTTATGCTCGCGATATCGTCACGAGCATACTCTCTCGGAGAGTTGTGGGATAATTAGCCAGTCTCGCAGGCCGTAAAAATCGGCTAGTCGATGGGCACGAATAAAATTGTCGGGATCGTGACGGGCCAGTTGCTAAACAACGGCCTCCGCTTGCATAACAAACGGTTTGCACAGCGAAACCGTTTTCTCCCGTGGCGCGAAAATGATTTCTAGATGAAATTCCTACGGCGCGATGCGCTTCATGCGCTTCATACAGTTTATGCACTTTATGCACTTTATGCACTTCATGCACTTTATGCACTTTATGCAGTTCGACGGATTTTACGGGCGTCTAATGAGCGGCACCGTTATCAAGCGATTGTGTTCAGCGTCACCACCCTCGTGAAAATTCAGCTCGAGGGAATATAAATTGTTGCCGAGAAACTGTATCTCGCTCCGTGGAAACAACGCTGATTACGTTAACCGACCTTTCGCGGGACCGTTGCAATTATTTTGCGGGACCCGTTGCAATTATTTCGCGCCCGATGGGAATTCATTTCTGAACTTGCCGACCGGTCGCCATATTTCTTTTTCGTATTGCGAAAACACCGTGAGACCGTTTCTGCTTCGATGAGCATGGCTGCGGCACTTTCGCGCTAATTGCTATGATACTTAACACACTAGACTTCGTTGTACTGTTAGAATAATAAACTTCTACAAAAGTTCTCTGTCGGACCTACGCTTTCTACATTTAATTTGCTAATTCTTTAAGTATTCAGACTGGTCCGGAGACTTCTGGATAATCAAATGTATTCGGAGAATCTGGCCGAAAATATTTGCAGATCACTCTGTAATACTATGTACGCTATCGATGCTAATTAGACGATACTAGAATTATTCATATCCCGCGTGCGCTGTTCAGGAAATTCCAACAATCGTGTGTAGCGAGTGGAATTGGATCGGAATTGATCTAAACGAGAACCAGCTGAAACCGACCATGAAAATCAAAGGTATCTACAAAGCTATCGTTACTTCCTCGAAACGATCAAAACTATCGTCTGCATAATTTCCGAACGACAATTTCGTCGAACCGACAGGTCAAAATCCTGAAACGAACGTGTCGGAACATCTGCCATGAAATCTAGAGGCAGTTAAAAAACTAGAGCTCCATAAGATCATCAGAAATGTCCTGTCCACGATTCGCGAATCAACGTTTCGCCAAGTTAACGCTTAGATCCAACGATCCAACCAGAACGTGTCCTAAACGATGCACGAGGACGATGCGGAGAGCAGAACTCACCAGAGGAAGGTCGATCCGAGTATCTGGTGCAGTAGACCCACGCCGGCCAGGGCAGCTGCTTGCCAGGTTCGGTCGCAGGTGGTCCAGGCGTGCTGGCAGCAGAATTCGCGGTGACACTGCCTGGCGAAGTGTTGGTCGTAGAACTGGTCTCCGAGCTGCTCTTCTCCGAGGTCTCGGAAGACGACTCGAGAAAGTCTTTCGTCAAATCGATGGGTCTGGACGAGGCCTTCTTCGGTCTGGACTTCTTCAAAGAAATGGGATCGGTAATCCTCCTTCCGAAGTCGGCCTTCAGAATATTGTCTATACTGAACTTCAGCCCCGCTTGGTGCTGCAGGTTGTTGTTATTGTTATGATTATTATGATGATTGGTGTTGTTGACACCGTTGTTCTGTACACCGTTGCTGCCCGGCACAGTCCTGCCGTTCTCTTCTCTGATGCCGGGCGAGACAGGACTTCCAGGGTCTCTTTGGAGGATCTTGTTGACGGAGAGTCGATGCTGGTGCACGGAGTTCGCGGGGATGTGTTGCACCTGGGAGGTTTGATGCAGATGCACGTGGCTGTTCGCGTGGTGGAGGTGTTGCCCAGGATGAGGCATCAGCGAGGCGGTTTCCCTGGGGTCTCTGCAGGCTGCAGGGTGGAGGACAGGGGTGGTTGCTTGGAGTCCGGTGACCGTCATGGCCGACGGAGGCGAGAGAGACAACCTGGTCACCAGGGGGACGCTGATGGGCGTTCTGTGGAGCCTCTCGACGGTCGGGTAGATGATTTCGTGACCCAACGTGTGCGGCACCCGCGTCGGATAATCGAGAATCTCGGAATCCCTCGAGGAGTATCTTGGCAGCAAGTGTTGCGGGTGATTGGATTGATACCTGGGCACGATGACGTCCTGTATCCCTTCGGGACGACCCGGTGACGATGCGGTGGCCGATGACGAGGCTGGCGACCTCGCGGACGAGGCTGTAGGCGACGACGGAGGCTGACTATACCCTGGCGGACTAGGAGCCGGGACGTGGTTCGACGTTCTTTGATAAAACGCGTCGTTGCAGCTGGTTGAACTCGAAGGCGACGGTGTCGCCGATGTCCTCGTGTTCTCCTCATCTCGAAAGTCACCGCCGCGGCTGCTCGCAGACTCCTGGTCGTACCTGACCGAGCCGCAGCCCCGGATTCCAACGACGCTGGTGGGCGTCGGTTCGCTGCCGACGCTCAACACCTCGCTCGTGTCGCTCTCGCAATCGCTGTCAGGATTGTTGTCGCCTCCCCGAAGTTGCTCCCGTTTCACCGAGTCCTCGGACTCCAGTCTACTCGACAGGTGATTCTGCCTGATCTCGTGCAGCTCCGACGACTCCACTCCAGCCGAAGCCTCCGGGGACCTGTTCGACATTTTTTGGTTTTCTGGCCTCTCGCGACGAAACTTTAGACCTTGCAGAGGATCGCGGGGAAAGAGCTAGGCCATGCTTGTCCCGGACCTCTTCGCGTTCATATCGTTAGGAATCGTCTGACTCGTTTAGTTCGTTTCTCGGTTTGTCGGTGCGACGACGGCTTTTCGCTTTGCTCTTCGCTTACCTACCTCACGGATTCCGTCCGCTTGTAGCTACCTGGACTGACGATCATCCTGGGACAGGACACCTGTCTAGTCATCGGTTAAAGATGCTCGCGGATGTCTGTCCTGCTCGATACACTCTTCCGTAAGGGAACTTTAATCCCCATGCACTAAATACTCCAGTCCTTTGCCGACGGACACTGTTCGACCCTGTTCATGACCGTGCAGCACACCTGATCCCGAGGTGGTTGCTCATCCTTCTCGAGAAAACAGTCGTTCCCGGACTCGACGCACCGCGGATCGGGCTCACCGGTGCCGGCGACTCATTCGTCCGACTGACAGTCCGATTGGCAGCGACCGGTGCCGTTCCCACGGTGGTCCTCGGTCATCGTGGGTCCGTCGGACCGCAACGAAGCCCCGACACGCCCATAATCCATCGCACTCTCACTGTCCCGTGTGTGACCGGCGGTCTCGGAGGATCCTCGCGGGAGAGGAGAGTCACAGGGAGGACGCCTGGGTCCGAGATCCCGGCTGCTGGCGACGCGCACTCGAATATACCGGCTTTGCCGATATTTGCGACCAAGGCGCGAGAACCGAAGCAAAAGGGACGGACGAGGCCGGTGTCGGAAAACGGGTCGGGGACACGACGGTCCAGGCGACGATCGGCTGGCGAACGTGGAGGTCCTGCACGGCGCTGGTAGACGCGAGTTTCAACAGAACCGTTGTGCGACGCTGTGGATCCAGACCGGGCTGGTTGTCCAGTTGGTTGCCGCGAAGCGTCTGCGGCGAGGAAGCGGCGGGAGGGCCGACGATGGGCGTTCCTGGGCGTCGATTCTACGCGTGGCCCGCCCACCGGTGACCTTTCCAGGGGTGAAGACCCTGTCGAGGGGTGCGACCACTCGACATCTGTCGGCCGACGCGGGAACCCCGGTGCCAGAACCGCCCACAAGCCCCCACTTTACCTCCCTGGACGCTGATAGGCAACTATCCTAACCCAACCCTAACCTAACCCACTCTCCCTGCTCCGACTCCCTTTCTCCGTCCTCCTCCCACCCGAGAACCCGGCGACCGCCTCGCTCTCCCACCAACGATCACAGCGCTCGTCCTCCCCACCATTTTCCAACGCCACCACCACCAGCCCCGTGTTTATATCTCTGCCCTCTCGCTTCGACCACCTCCTCCCGTACCCACCTGGCCGGCGCAACGCTCTCCGCTTTACTTCTGGCTCCTCTATCTGCTCGCCGGTGATCCAGTACGCTGCCCCTGGTTCGCTTGTCCTTTTTAGTCGGACGGTGTGTTCGTGTTCGTCCTCTCTACTCCTTCTTCGCCTTCTTCTTCGCCTGCTTCCCGCTCTCGCACTCGATTTATCCCCTCCGCCGCCCGTTATCGCGTTGGGTTTCCAGATTGTCCACCTCCCTCTCCACCGCGCTTCTCCCCCAGCCTTCCTCTGTCTCCAGCACGTTCCGCCTGTTCTTTCTGATTCCTCTATCTGCTCTTAGGTGATCCGGCTCTTAGCTCCTGCCACGTTTAGCTTCTACACCGACCCCCGATCTCCCGGCACCCCACCGCATTCAACGGTGCCGGGATCCACAGCCCCTGAACGCGCGGCGCGGCGCGCCGTGACGGATCGCCAATCTACCTCGACGAAAATAAAATCTTTTAATTCCAGCTGTTCGGGGAACGTCGGGGAACACATTTTCTACCGGCGACCTCGGTGCGCGCGGGTCAGTGCACGCCGCAGGCAACGCAGCCCCTGTTTGCGCACTTATCGTGACGCGTGCTCCGAAAACTTTGGGGACTTGTGTGTTTTATCGTTCGTGCTCGACAGATTTTTATTCGGGGTGGTTTCTAGAGCGAAGCGGATATCGTTTTGTTGTTTGTGTTTAACCCTTTGCAATCTTCCGAACCTTGAATAATGTGTATCAATCTTTCTCTTCGCGCGAATGTAAAATTGATATGATACCTCGTACGATGCTTGATCGAACTCTCTATTTCTCTCTCTCTCTCCGTCTTCGGCTGTCTTTTTTAATCTTCCTCTGTATTCCTGCTTCCACTCCTTCTTATTTTCTGTCTTAGGGAAAGAGAGTAGAAGGAGAATTTATGAATTGTGTTGATTCATTTCGATTTCAGCGAGGTAGCGGTATGATGATTTCAGGTTCTCTCCGTGCCTTACGAGTTGTCTCCTGACAGGAATTTGTTTGATTCGGTTATTCCACTCGCATTTTCGGTTCTAGCCGAATTATTGGCTAAAGTGTGCGACGTCACGGTCTAACCATTACCCCCTTTGCCCCTGTGCCGTCTCGAGGGACAACTTGCGAAGCTCGGAGAGTATGTTCTTCCGAGAAACCACGCCCGAAAGATCATAGTTTGCCAGGAAACTTCTTTTTTCTATCGATCCCCACTCTCCACTCGAACCTTCACCCTCGGTATTCATCCTGGGGCGATTAGTATGTTCTTAGGATCGGCTCTGTCTTCGCCCACTTCGGTTCCCGTTCCTTCGATCGTTTCATGACCGCGATCATTTTCCCGAGCACTGGATAAATCAATTGCGAACCACCGCGGCGAGAACCACTACATAGGCGATCCTATGATCGCCGCTATTACGGTAATACGCCGTTGTAACAATGCCCATTCGGGCACGTTCTACAAGCCTATCTGGCCAATTTGATCTGTAATAGTGAGTTATAGGGGGCCGGGGTTAAGCTCGAAACAATTTGCGTGCATTCTTAATCGGCCCGAAAGATTGAAGCAACTATTTTCGAAGCCGCGACCAGAAACGCGGCCTTTACTCATACATATTTATTCGACGGGGACTAGCCGAGCAAATCGCGATCAACCTGCCCAAAGAAAACCCTTATCTGATCTATTTACTTCATTGTTGCGTTTCTTGCCGGCTTAACTATCGTCGAGACCGATGCGTTACCGACTGGACGAGTACCTTGTCATGATCCGAACGTGAATGTACTTCATCGCCGACCAGAAAATTGAACCGTTTTATGTAGACTGCGGATTTTTGTGCAATGTAAAATCTGTCCGCTACGGGAACTACATACATACTTCCTTTCTTAATAATATAGTAAACAGCTGCACATGATACGTATGCGTATTTAAATTCCTTAAATCAGTTTTCTGCTTTTCGTTTGGTCAATTAATTTTTCTCAAATATGCGTAAAATATGAAATTACTGAAACAGATCTAAAAGAATTCATATAAAATTGATGCTATCAGTAACCTAACAAAGCAGTTCCTAAAAATTCATATGACATCGAAAAAGCATCAAAACACGTCCGAAAAGGTACTAAAACAGTTTTAAAAGAATTCATATAAACTTTCTTTCATCAGAAAACTGTTAAGTCAGTTCCAAAAAAATTCATATAAAATTGCTTCCGTCGGAAAAGCACGAAAACAGATCCGGAAAGGTTCTAAAAATTCCTACAAAATTACTAAAACAGTTTCAAAAGAATTCATACAAAATTGCTCCTATCAGAAAATTATTATACCAGTTCAAAAAAATTCATATAAAATTGCTCGCTTCGAAAAAACACCAAAACAGGTTTGAAAAGGTTCTAAAAATCCATACAAAATTACGAAAACAGTTTCAAAAGAATTCATATCAAATTGCTCGTCTCAGGAAACTGTTAAGTCAGTATCAAAAAAATTCATATAAAATTGCTCGCTTCGAAAAAGTATCAAAACAATTCCGAATGGGTTGTAAAAATTCCAACAAAATTACTAAAACAGTTTCAAAAGAATTCATATAACATTGCACTCATTAGAAAACTATCAAGACTGTTCCAAAAAATTCATATAAAATTGCTCGCTTCGTAAAAGCACCAAAACAGGTCTTCCAAGGTTCTAAAAATTCCTACGAAATTACTAAAACATTTTCAAAAGAATTCATATAAAATTGTTTCCATCACAAAATTATTATACCAATTCCAAAAAATTCATATAATAATGATTGCTCCCTTTGGAAAAGAATCAAAACAAACGGATTTCGCAGAAGCGGACAAGGAGAGACTGCATCTCTGCAGTCTTCGGGGGTGCGTTACCGCGGCGACTATCGATTCCCTCGGTTTTTCACCCTCGAAAAGGTGGCGTGCATGCGCGCCGTGAATCACGTATTCATTTTTCGTCTGGTCTCTGGCCGGAGGAGCTACCGTGGCCGAGCGTCAACGTGCTCTCTCTCTCTCTCGGGGCGATCGTTAAGCCTCATTACGGGCCGATCTGCGAGCGGATAGCCTGGCGCCGCGAAAATGTCAGCTCGTAAATCGTCGGTCAGGTGAAGTCGAAGTGCGTCGGCATCGATCGTCGACGACGATGCTGCTTTAAACTTCCTCGACGAGGATCTCGAGCGATTTCCTCGTTTCTGGTTTCCCGATCGATCGGGGATTATCGAGCGATCGATAAAGATCACCGGAGCCTCTTACGCTTGTTACTTTCACTCTCGTGGGCCCGCTTATCGGATAATAATGCCGATAATTATGCGAGCAGCGTACCTTGCAGCGTAAAATATGAATTTTTTAGGTCGACGGAAGTGGAGCGCGGTGAATCGAGAAACGCCCATTATTTTGAAACAACAAAAACATACTTTGTTTAAGGAAAATAGCGAGGATCCTGAGATTCTGTGAAAAAATAATTCTTCATTGTCGTTTACGTAAAACCACAATTTTTTTAAAGTAAATGGAAGATTGATAATTTTGTTGTCAGTCGGTTATTTATTGAATTTTCGAGGCTGCCGAAGCGGTTCACTGTATTTTTTTTCAGAAGGAGAATTTATCGTCGAGCAATTCCGGATTCGCGATGCGCCGCTTCTACCAGAGAACGCGGAAATCTATGCTAATCCGATCGGATCCTACACCGGGATAGTATCTAAGCATCGTGGCTTGGTGAGACGCGCGCAGAACCTTTTACGGCTTCCTTCAATGGGAATTGTCATTTATGGGAATTAAACGGTGGGGGCGACTTCGATTGGCAGTTGCATGGCCGGGGAAACATTTTGCACGAGCCGCGGTGGCTATGAAAAATATTAGCACTCTAAATTGTTGGTTTCCGGAACGTCCAGTCTCATTTTAAGTCCATCATTTATTTTCTTCTACGATATTTTGCACGACATGGAAAATTGTTTCCGTTCCCTTTCTACGAAATGACAATTTTTCGATGATCGAGCATTCGGTGCAGAAATACCAGTTTGCAGCCATGGCACGCTAATTGCACCGCGACAGGCCGCTCGTTACGAGGGAAAATTCGTCGGGGAGTCCGCGAATAGCTCGTTGCGTAACCGATGATCGTCGTGTAATCGTTCGGGAACACGTCATCAGGAAGTAATAATGAATTGTTGGCCGCGTTGACGCGAGGAAGCGATGTTTACGCGCGCAACCTGTGTTCAAGTTATCACCGAGAGCTGAACGGTTAACAAGCTGTTTCTCGTATCACCGGCGGGCTCTGCTAGTTAGCGGAGAGTCTCCTCCTTTCACCGAGTAAGTCAAATTAAGTGGCAGCCACGCGAATCGCCGCGCCGCGCCGTGGAAACTAGCCTCGGCTTTGCCTATCCGACGCGACGGTCTCACGATTGACTGTCGTTTTAGGATCAAAGTGGATCTGTGTCACCCGCTAAATTGCTTTTCGTCGCGTACCTAATGACCTACAATTACGCATTTTATGCTGTTGCCGCGAGAATTGATCTACCGTATTATTTCTAACTCTCTCTTCAAGTTCCTACCGCAAAAATTGCCATTCACAATATTATTTACATTAAATACGGTATCTCATAAATTACTAAACATGTCATTTATTTGTATGAGGTATTATATTAATTTCGTATCCGTAAAATAAATAAAAAAATGAAGAAATGTTTAAAAATGTTTCGAACTATAGCTTTCTCTGTCAAAGCGTCCGATTGATGCCTACACTTATTTCCTTTGAGATCATTTGGCTCGATGCGATTGAATGACGAGAATTAAAACAACTCGGATCCCAAGTGTTCCAGGAGTTCGTCCAGCCCATCCCTCGAGATCGAGCTGAATCCGAAGATCTCGGGATTAAGAGTGGCCCATGGTCCGAAAACCGGCCGAGGAAACGCAGACTCGTTACGAACGAGAGACCGCGGCGCAGCTGGGCCTTCGTAAATTTCGTTAACGCGGTCCAAGTCGCATTCTCGCGTTAACGAGCACGTGGACGCTCGTTAGTGTCCTTCGGGGGCTCTGTTTAGCTGCACCCTGCAGATTCGCTCCCATTCGTCGACGGGCAGCCACTCCTCGAGTCGCGCCGCGCCAGTCCCTGATTAAATGGCCCCTGAATTTTAATTGCACCCCGTGTGCGCGATACCGGGCACCTGGCTCACCCGGGGAGAAGGGGTGGGTTCATTTGGGAGATTAAATACTCGTTCCAGAAGCCGGTTAATTCGGGGTAATGGACGACGAGGCGGAATCCATCGGTTGATTGGCTCGCCGAATAATGGACGACGAGGGGACCAGTCATTTTTGACGGCCTCCGCCTCCATTTTGTTTCCTAGGCTCTTCCGAACCGGAAATTGTCGCCGAGGATCCAGCACACCTAGACTCTGCTGGTATCAAGTAATTATTTATTTATTATTAGGACGAAACATCTTTCTTATAGAAAACAATTCTATAGCAAACGTGGTCTTATGACGCAACAGATTCAAATCCGAATCGAAAACGTTTGAGTGTTACAAAATAGCTATATAGTGTACAATTTGATCGAAACCGTAGCGCCGATAAAAATTATTCTAAGTTTATTCAAACATTTCACGATCGATATGAAGAGATCATTTATTTATTTATTATTGCTTTAAACCGAGTGGTTTATTCAGCAATTACACTATTGTTACTTGTACCTTACCTTGTAGGTGTTACAGTGTTCCTATGTATAGTGAGAATGTTTTATTGATATTTGTCAAGTCGGATAAACGTGCCGTTCACAAATAAGGGAGCTTCAAATCGTATATTTCAATTGTTTCAATAATTCATCGATACATATAAAATCGTTTCACCCTTTTACTGATTCATGCAGTTTTCATTCTTGCTACGAAAGCACGAAGATCTTTCCGCGAAATAAACTAGCTGACAGGAATCCTTGAGGAACAAAAAGATGTTTCAATTACAAAACAGTCCCCGAGTGACCTTCTCTTCACCCATAATTATTTTAATACGACTCCACTGGACTTTTCCTCGGGAGATCAAATATTAAAGATATCCGAGGCACCGAGCTACACCGTGATGAAGATAAAGATCAATGTTGTCCCAAGCAAAAAGAAGAAAGCGAGCGAAAGCCGAAGGGAAGGCCGTCAAGAATAGCAACAACGGCTCAACAAAGTAGCTTGTCGTTCCAGCTCGAGACTGCCGCTTATCAGAGCAAAATTGGCACCTTCTTTCCCATGCAAATGAGTATCGAGCAACCCGATACGCTATCGAGGGATCGATATACACACGGTGGTTGGTGGCACCCCATCGTTGCATCGACCAATTATACCCGAGGCGATAGCATCTTAATGAAAAAGAAATTCGCGTTCGCGAAAATAACAGTTGTGGACGGGCATTAAACGCGCCGACTCGCGTCGACGATACGCCTTCTGGGGGAAATCGTTGCCATTGGAATCGTTAATTCGGCCCTAAAATGGGCACACTGTCAGGCCGATGGCGGTAATTCATGGTGGAATGAACCGAATGAAGTTCCCATGGAAATTTCATTGCTTCGCGAAAATGCTGCTACAAGATAAACACGCGCGAGCAATTTCGAGTTCGATGTTAACGTTTTGAATATTTTGTTGCCGGTCTGAATGGTACCAAAAGTATTGTTGTTAATTCGCCGCAATGTTCCGCAGAGATTCCGCAATGGGAAAATTCAATCCGTTTCTGGACTGTGTGGGCTGATTTTATATTATTTTATACTAGCTGTACCCGGCCTCGGGTTGCTGTGGCTCAGTCTGGTTAAATGGAAAAGATAGGAAAGAGAAAGCGCACGTTTCTAATATGATTAATTTCACAATACTCGTGGGTATACAATATTTAAAAATACAAATACTAACGAAATATTTTGAACAAACGGACATTTACATTTATATAGATATTATTTATATAGATAGATTGATATAGATAAATAAATTCGTATTTTAAAGGAAGTTGAAGACCATGAATTGCAATATTCAATGTTCAGTTCCTGATAATAAAATCATATTTTACAGCAGGTGGAGGACCAAGTTTTGCAACATTCACTGCTCACTTCCTGAAAAATAAATTCATATTTTAAAACAGGTTGAGGACCAGGATTTGCTACATTCATTGATCGTTGAGATCCAGGATTTGCTACATTCATTGTTCAGTTCCTGGAAATAAATTCATATTTTAAAGAAAGTTGAGGGCCACGAATTGCAATATTCAGTGTTCAGTCCCTGGAAATAAATTCATATTTTAAGGAAAGTTGAGGACCATGAATTGCAATATTCAGTGTTCAGTTTTTGAAAATAACTTCATATTTTAGAACAGGTTGAGGACCAGGATTTGCTACATTCATTGTTCAGTTCCTGGAAATAAATTCGTATTTTAAAGAAAGTTGAGGACCATGAATTGCAATATTCAATGTTCAGTTCCTGATAATAAAATCATATTTTACAGCAGGTTGAGGACCAAGTTTTGCAACATTCACTGCTCACTTCCTGAAAAATAAATTCATATTTTAAAACTGGTTGAGGACCAGGATTTGCTACATTCATTGTTCGTTGAGATCCAGGAGTTGCTACATTCATTGTTCAGTTCCTGGAAATAAATTCATATTTTAAAACAGGTTGAGGACCAGGATTTGCTACATTCATTGTTCAGTTCTTGGAAATAAATTAGTATTTTAAAGAAAGTTGAGGACCACGAATCGCAATATTCAGTGTTCAGTTCATGAAAATAAATTCATATTTTACAGCAGGTGGAGGACCAGGATTTGCTGCATTCGTTGTTCACTTCTTGAAAAATAAATTCATATTTTAAAACAGGTTGAGGACCAGGATTTGCTACATTCGTTGTTTAGTTCCTACAAATAAATTCGTATTTTAAAACAGGTTGAGATCCAGGATTTGCTACATTCATTGTTCAGTTCCTGGAAATAAATTCGTATTTTAAAGAAAGTTGAGGACCACGAATTGCAATATTCAGTGTTCAGTCCCTGGAAAGAAATTCATATTTTAAGGAAAGTTGAGGACCATGAATTGCAATATTCAGTGTTCAGTTTTTGAAAATAACTTCATATTTTAGAACAGGTTGAGGACCAGGATTTGCTACATTCATTGTTCAGTTCCTGGAAATAAATTCGTATTTCAAAGAAAGTTGAGGACCATGAATCGCAATATTCAATGTTCAGTTTTTGAAAATAAATTCATATTTTACAGCAGGTGGAGGACCAGGATTTGCTACATTCGTTGTTCACCTCTTGAAAATTAAATTGATATTTTAAAACAGGTTGAGGACCCGAATTTGCAACATCCACTGTTCACTTCCTGAAATTTAATTCACGTATTAAGCCAGCTTTTGCCCAGTACGATTTGCAAGCTCCTCTGCTGGGTTCCTGAAACTTAATTCGTGTTTTAAAGTCGAATCTTACGATTCGCAAGATCCGGTTCCTGAAAGGGGACTCGCTTTCTGGGGCCCGGGAGCTGTTCCAGCTAATTTTTCTCCGGGACACCGTCATTACCGAGTGCCGGTGATCACGCGAAATCACGCGAGAAGGGCCCCTGAGTTATGCTCGCAGATAGGTCACGGCGGAAATCGTCGGAGAGCATCTATCAGAGTTTATCTGGCCGGTGGAGCTACCTCCCCGAGGTTTAATCTCGCTGGCGAATCGCACCGCGCCGGGAACCAGTCAGCCGTGTTCAATGAAATGATTTAATCAAAGGTAAACGAACGCTTCGGGCGTGCGCGAAATACTCGTACATTTTCGCCCTTCGTTCTTGTTTTATTTTTTCGCGTTTTATCGGCATCGATCGGTTCGTGAAAAATGCGTAAGACGCCGCCGACGCCATATTTCGCCGGCTATCTACACGGGCCGAGTGTTTGCTTTATTAAATGCTAACCAATCGCTAATCTGTTCCGAAGATTATCGCCGTTGTTAATGATCGACGTTTAATGATCGACACGGTGTCCGCCGCTTCCATTATCGGGGACACGGTTTTCAGCAGATTATTTGCCTCGTCGTTTATTCGGGAGATTGTGCTGCAATTTATCGGGGATGCTTGAAAAATGGGAATTTGCAGAAATTTGTTTTTATGCTTAGTGCGCGTTGATATTTTATGGAAAATGTGGAATCTGGTTTGGAGGGGAGCTTCTGTCGTATTTTAAGTAAGCAGGTAATTTTTAATGTTTCCATTCGGAAACAGAAATTGACAGGTTATCTGAAAGATGGCAACGAGTTGTTACAAACAATGGAAATTATATGATTGAATAATATTAAACATGTATTTTTCTTAATCGATTCAAATGTTTTCTTTAAAATACGACAAAACTTTCCCTCCGGTAATCGAGTGTCTATTAAAATTACATTAATTTTTGGAACCCCCGCGATCAGCGGAACGCACGAAAAAGGATCGTCCCTTATGTCATATCCGGTTAGGGAAACGGGGAAACAGCAAGCGCACGTCGTCGAATTATGTGCAGCATTCGCCCGGCAATAATTCAGCAAACGTTGCCAACCACGGAGACCTAACAGCGATTCCGGTCGGGCATAACTTCCGCGAGCCGCTATCGCGGAACTCCACACCTCTATTTTATTAAGTGTATACATACACACGACGTGCTTTACCACGCTGACAACCGACACACTGTGATCCACGCGTACGAAGATGTTCCTGGAACGTTGAAACGCTTCACGAACCGTGATTGTTCTCTGCGACAGGAATTTTATAAAAATTATCTGTCACGATTTATGGCGGAGAGATAATTTTGCACACTTATTACAGAAGAGAATACATGTAATACAATCTTTATTTCGTATGAGAACCGTCCGTCTTATCATTAATTCTCGTTATTTATCAATCCAGGATATTCTTTCTCGGATTTTTCGTTATTTGGACTTGCATTCTTGGAATCAGATTTTTCGATCAACCACCTGGAACAGAGAACTCGATTTTATGGGCCAGCGAATTCCCAAGGGGAGTTTCACGGACTCGATGTCGTAGATTCTGGCTTCCTCGCGGCGTATCAACGCGATAACTCGATTAAGCGTGATAACAGAGTATTTATTAGCCCGCGAGATTCCATTTTGATATCCGCCTCTCTTGCAACGATGCGTTTCTCCGACCGGAAGTTGCACGTCTAGGAGTACACGCTCGAATTCGCCGCGAGATACCGCGGAAGATTGAAATATTGGGCTGCGCGCCTACTTCCATGCAAATGGAAAAAGTAGCTTACCTAACCACCGCAATGTCTGCAATTCTTTCATCATTCTTTGCATAATGAATCTCAAAACGAATAATAATTCACCTGAAAACAGTCTAGTTAAATTTAGGGAGAGGGGGTTGAAAAAGTGTTTCTAGAAAGAATTTTTACATTTTCTGAGATTTACATTCAATTCTGAGAAAGTAGAACAATTTCTTCTGGAAGGGGTAATAAGTTCTAAATTTCTAAGATTTACATTTAGTTCTGAGGGGGTTGAAAAAATGTTTCTAGAAAGAATAAGTTTTACATTTTCTGAGATTTACATTCAGTTCTGAGGAAGTTGGACAAATTTTTCTGGAAGGGGTAATAAGTTCTAAATTTCTAAGATGTACATTTAGTTCTGAAGGGGTTGAAAAAATGTTTCTAGAAAGAATAAGTTTTACATTTTCTGAGATTTACATTCAATTCTGAGAAAGTAGAACAATTTTTTCTGGAAGGGGTAATAAGTTCTAAATTTCTAAGATTTACATTTAGTTCTGAGGGGGTTGAAAAAATGTTTCTAGAAAGAATAAGTTTTACATTTTCTGAGATTTACATTCAGTTCTGAGGAAGTTGGACAAATTTTTCTGGAAGGGGTAATAAGTTTTAAATTTCTAAGATTTTCATTTAGTTCTTAGGGGGTTGAAAAAGTGTTTCTAGAAAGAATAAGTTTTACATTTTCTGAGATTTACATTCAGTTCTGAGGAAGTTGGACAAATTTTTCTGGAAAGAGTAGTAACTTTTACATTTTCTAAGATTTACGTTTAGTTCTGAGGGGGTCGAAAAAATGTTTCTAGAAAGAATAATAAAAGCTTCCTCATTTTTTTATTACTTAGTATTTTTAATATACCAAACAAGTTATTATTTAGAGATAATTTTTTACTGAGTAAAAAACCCTTAATTTTAGGTTTTACATTTTCTGAGATTTACATTCAGTTCTGAGGAAGTTGGACAAATTTTTCTGGAAAGAGTAATAAGTTTTACATTTTCTAAGATTTACATTTAGTTCTGAGGGGGTTGAAAAAATGTTTCTAGAAAGAATAAGTTTCACATTATCTAAGATTTACATTTAGTTCCGTGGGGGTTGAAAACATTATTCTAGAAACAATAATAAGTTTAACAGGTCCACGCAGAATATTCGAGCAGAGTAGATGGCAAAATCGAAAGCCGATGGAAATAATTCAAGAAAGCTGGTTCATTCGTATAATGGAAATTCCATGGGTGAAATTCTTTTCGCGAAAGGGCTCGATTCGCGTGGCAAAAGGGCGCGATCCGGCAGCACAGTAACGAACTGTGTCTCGGCCGGCGAGCATGCGGCAATTAATCAAGCCGCAATAAATTAATTGCCGCTCCGGCAGGAATTAATTGCCACCCGGGCAATAATTATGGCTAACGCAGAAATAATTATCGTGCGCCACGGCGACGCTTCGTTGATTCTCGCTCGACGATAATCCGCCAGTAATTCGATACGTACGTATATCTCGATCGATACGCACCTTCTCCCGTTCTCACACACCCTCGCCTCGATAGCAGGAACCGCTTTTAATTTCAATAAAAGAGTCACAGCGATAAATAAACCGCCGGACGAACGGCGACACGCGAAATATTGCATCGAACTTGGCTACGATTTTATTGTCTGTCGCGAGCGTCCTTTGTTGATCCTGCCGTTAATTGTATTAAGAAGACGTTGCACGGAAGCGACAATTAAAACATGTATCACCTGTAACGACGCGTTGGAATTAATTGCTAGATTCAAATCTGTCATTAACTAAATCTCTATTATTAAAACTGTAATTTCAATCGTATCGGTACGTTTTTTAACGTTCAGTGATCACTGCAGATTTTATTTATTTATGACAACAACGAGCAGGGAATTTTAAAATAGTAAAAGAATCGAATGAATTGAAAAACACCGATAAATTATTATATAGAAAATCTCAATTTTCTTTGCCCCTGATATTTACCGATGCGAACAAAATTTATTTTGCATACTAATTCTTTATACATTTATGGCCTATGAAAATGTTCAAAAAAGGCTAGAATATAAAATTTGGTACAATTTTAAAAGTAGAATTCATTCCACTTTCTTAAAAGGCGACAAAAATTGGAAAATGCATAAACATCCGCAGTCTAGCGATCGGTATACCGAATGCTATAAGTCAAAGAGACGACAAAGAAAAATGTGGGACGCTCAGGAAATGCATTTCGTCTACCATAGTTGCAGCACTCGAAACGTTTTCCCTGTCCGACAATAGTACGAGCATCGATAATGCGCAGCCGTCAGACTACCGTATTTTTCTTTCGTTATCGAAAAAGCATCGACCAACAAATGGCGGGTGTTCAGGCTCGTTTTGCGGATGAAGTATTGCGTGGGTTTTCACTTTTCCTTCTCGTGGACCGACCATTTGCGGCGATCTTTGAGAACGATGCTCGGAACTCTGTGAAGGATGTGCTGTTTGGGAAACACGATTCGTTCCGTGCCATAGCCATTGTGATCCGGGACACGTCGAATTTTTCAAAATCGGCCAGGTAGAAGCCCCCTTTCGTCACGCTGGTTTTTCGCTCGACCCTGGCTGCCGGCGATCAATAAAATTGTCAGCGTTCTAGCTCTAACGATGATCTTGCGATCTGTAAATTTTTCTACGGATTTATTGATTGTTTCGATTTTTTCAGTCAAATAATCAATAACCGGGTATCCACTTTTAATTTCTCTTTCAAACTTCTTTAATATTTTTATTAAAATCACAAAGTTATTGCAGAATTTTGTGTCCTTAGACGATCACTAAATTGCGGATTTTACGCATTTGTGATCAAAGCGAAAAATGCAAGTTAAAATTTGAAATTTTAAGATTTCAAGACTGAGGATTTAGAATTAAAAATTTGTAAGATTTCGAAAATGTCGAATTTGGAGAATTAAAAATTTTAAGAATTCGAAAATTTAAAATTTCAAGATTTCGAGAATTTAAGAGTTTGGGGAATTAAAAATTTTAAGATTTCGAGAATTTAGGAATTTGGAGAATTTGAAATTTTAAGATTTCGAGAATTTAAAATTTTAAGATTTCGAGAATTTAAGAATTTGGAGACTTTAAAATTTTAAGAGTTTGGGGAATTAAAAATTTTAAGATTTCGAGAATTTAAAATTTTAAGATTTCTAGAATTTAAGAATTTGGAGACTTTAAAATTTTAAGATTTCGAGAATTTAAAATTTTAAGATTTCTAGAATTTAAGAATTTGGAGACTTTAAAATTTTAAGATTTCGTGAATTTAAGAGTTTGGGGAATTAAAAATTTTAAGATTTCGAGAATTTAAAATTTTAAGATTTCTAGAATTTAAGAATTTGGAGAATTTAAAATTTTAAGATTTCGAGAATTTAAGAATCTGAAGAATTTAAAATTTTAAGATTTCGTGAATTTAAGAATTTGGAGAATTTAAAATTTTGAAGATTTCGGAAATGTCGAATTTGGAGAATTTAAAATTCTAAGTTTTCGAGAATTTAAGAATTTACTTATAATATTTGGTTATTGCAACAACTGGACCGCCGTTGATAACCAAAGTGAAACGAAGACTCGACGGGTACTCCTTCTAAAGTTTATTGGAAACCTTGATACACACGAGCTTAATTATAAATATTATGCCATCGTACAGTACTATATTTACAAGTAATTCGATCGAGCAGTGGATCAGTGGATCTAGTAGATCCTGCTGATTGGTCCGTGTGAGAATTGGGATATTCTTTACGTTGTTGTCTATGTTCGATCTTCCCGAGAACGAATGAAACGGGCTCCGGAACGACCAGGAGGGGAAATTAATATTTCACCGGCTGACGATTAAAAAGTGTCGCGCGAGTAAGAGATCGGCGAGATAATCTGGAATAAATATTAAGACGAGAGCTGGGCTACGTTTCTTTGGCTCCCCCGATTACGCGCGGGGCGGTCTCGCAAAATATTATTTAATCCTCGCTGGCCGTTCCCGCGAGATCCTGGCGATTCAATCGATTCTTTATCTTATCTCTCTTTCTCTCTTTTACTCACTCTCTCTCACACTCTCTCTCTCTCTTTCATACATAAAAAGATGAAGAGGATACAAAATATTGAAGGAAATCAAGACACTGGTCGCTGTATATACCGTATGCATATGATAGTATAAACCTAGATATTGTGGCTGTTTGTTATATAGCGTAATGTATAAATCATACGTTAATGTATTATTCGCGAACATTCAGAAACCTCGAGTTTCCATTTTGCCTCGACGAAGCAGCCCTTCCTTCATTTTCTTTTCTCTTGCTGTCATATCATGTAATATTGCTTTCTTCATCAAACAAGAATATAAGGTGTCAATCAACATTTCCAAGTAGAATTCGATCAACACGTCCGGTTTGATCAGCTGCGACAACGAGGCTCCGCTAATTTTTGCGTTCCTGAATATGGCGAGTAATGTGATTGGACATACTTAAACTACTGAATCTCATCAACGGCATTAGGTGCCTGTTATCTAAATATTTATTTTAATCTCCTGTGACGTCGACCGCACGAGCAAAGAGACGTCTCGCTGACACGATCATTAAACTGCTGATTTTTACGCATTTATATCGCATGCGAAACTTCGGACTTTAAGAAAACACGTGTCACTAAAAATCGACAGTATTTTCATTAAATCTTTCTTTCATTTCTCTATTTTCGTGTATTCGGTCCTTCGGAAAGTAATTTCGATTTTCGTGTGGCGATGGCAGTGTTTCCCTTTGTTGTTATCACACAATATTAAATACTATCATGATCATATATTTTTTCCTTAAGTCGGTAGACTGGATTTTATGCATTTATTGCAAAATTGAGTGAATAAAATTCAAAATTGTTGGAGAATTTAAAAAATTGAATTGCCTGAATAATTCATAAAACTTATTCATAAAACGAAATGACTTTCCGAACGACCTAATATATAAAAGAACCTACGAAACGTGGTAATTCGCATGAATTTGCAGTCTAACCACTATAAAATCCTTCTTCGCGTCGTTTATCTCTGAACATTTTCAAACTACGTTCTCGCTCGCGCGCTCGACAAACAGGTCGTGGCAAAATCCTCAACGTCTAAATTCGCCTTTAATCGTTATTATCGACGGACGGCAACTCGCTTGTACACGCGATAAACGAGAAGGTTCCTTCTCCATCTGTAGGAGAAGAAGAAGACAGATGATAGGGAGAAAGCGTAGTCGATAAAAGGACGAGAGAGTTCAGTCGGCAACTCTGTATCTCTTTACCGACAGTGTTTCCTAAATCGTATATACCTAATTACACGATCATCGCAAAGCTTCACTCTTCCATTTATTTTCCGAGCGTTCAAATTCGAGCCAATTTCAATGATCCTCGACCTGTCAACTTTCAAGTACGTTTCTCGTGGTCTTCCTTATTGGCTGTCGACACTGTCGTTCACAATTTCTTACCGACTGCTGTCTACATTTACCGAGTGAGATTGTCCTCGCGTTATCGACAGGGACTTTCTCCGATCGCTCGGCTGGTACACGCGTACCATAGAACGGTCAAGAAGAGGGAAGTAGAAAAGGTTCGCAAGTACAGTCGTAGAGGCCGCGTTTAGTTAATTCTACCCTTGTGGGTCATGTAGCTTATGCTGTCGGACAGCAGCTTCTCCCTGGCCTGTCTTCGCATCCGTGAGCACATGGCCAATATCGTTCCTGCCATTATGCAGAGGAAACCGCAGGTGATCCCGACCATCGAGCTGAGGACCGTCGATCGTAAGCACACTCTGTCGTTCGTCGCCTCGCTGGGTCCTGCCGAGAACAACGTACACAGAAATCAATAAACGCCACATACCCATCCACCCCCTTTCTTCGCTGTTGAGCAATCTTATTTTAATTTCTGGATCATTGCGAATTTGACTAATGATTATATCATGAATTGACGAACTATATATCATCGCTAGAAACAAGAACAAAATGTCCAGCACGATCGTGGAAAACTGGACACAGATGAAACCGAATAGGAATACTGAAATTACCATTTCTGTAGGCCGTGGTCGAGTTCTGGAAGAACTCGGTGTCGGCCTCGCCTTCTTGTAGAACGCGCAACGACTGGAAGAGATTCACATTCTCCGACAAACTGGTCGCCGGTGTCGATGGACCGCCGATTTCCGGCAAGGATCGTTTGGCCACGTTCTTGGCGTTCCTCCAGTGGCACGGCTGGCTCTGAACATAGTCGTAAACCGCAACAGGTGAGTGGAAAATATGAATGAACCGTTCCATTCAGAAACCGGCTAATTCAACCGGACTCGGAATAGTTGTTGCCGTATCAAGGTATGCAAGCACGTACCGGACATCTCCCGTGGCACATCCTGACGTCACACTCGATGTACAAGGCTGGCGAGCCGGTGAACCTGAACGTCTTCATGTAGGCGAATACTTGAGTCTCGAAGAGGCCGCTTTCCGACCAGGATCCGCGGAATCTGCTGATCAATTTGTCATCCACCGGGCAACCGTACTGATCGATCAGCTGGATCCGCTTGTTGCCGCCGTTGTGGGCGTAGCAGTCGTTCACGACGATGTCGAAACCATCTGTCAAGAGAAGTAATCGTTGCACTGAATGATGAAACGCGAAGTGGACGCGAGAAGTGGATCAAGAGGAAGGATTTAAACATCTGCAAGGATCCTAAAGGATAGAGAATCCTAGAGTTGTATGCACAAGCATTCTAGAGGATAAAGGATCCTAGAATAGTATCCACAAGCATCCTAAGGGATAGAGGATCCTAGAGTACTATCCACAAGCATCCAAAAGGATAAAGAATCCTGGAGTTGTATCCACAAGCATCCTAAAGGATAGAGAATCCTAGAGTTGTATGCACAAGCATTCTAGAGGATAGAGGATCCTAGAATAGTATCCATAAGTATCCTAAGGGATAGAGGATCCTAGAGTAATATCCATAAGCATCCAAAAGGATAGACATTCCTAGAGTAGTGTATCCACAAGCATCCTAAAGGATAGAGAATCCTAGAGTTGTATCCACAAGCATCCTAAAGGATAGAGAATCCTAGAGTTGTATGCACAAGCATTCTAGAGGATAGAGGATCCTAGAATAGTATCCATAAGCATCCTAAGGGATAGAGGTTCCTAGAGTAATATCCATAAGCATCCAAAAGGATAGACATTCCTAGAGTAGTGTATCCACAAGCATCCTAAAGGATAGAGAATAGTATCCACAAGCATCCTAAGGGATAGAGGTTCCTAGAGTAATATCCATAAGCATCCAAAAGGATAGACATTCCTAGAGTAGTGCATCCACAAGCATCCTAAAGGATAGAGAATCCTAGAGTTGTATCCACAAGCATCCTAAAGGATAGAGAATCCTAGAGTTGTATCCACAAGCATTCTAGAGAATAGAGGATCCTAGAATAGTATCCATAAGCATCCTAAGGGATAGAGGATCCTAGAGTACTATCCACAAGCATCCAAAAGGATAAAGAATCCTGGAGTAGTAACCACAAGCATCCTAAAGGATAGAGAGTCCTAGAGTTGTATCCACAAGCATTCTAGAGAATAGAGGATCCTAGAATAGTAGCCACAAGCATCCTAAGGGATAGAGGTTCCTAGAGTAATATCCATAAGCATCCAAAAGGATAGACATTCCTAGAGTAGAGTATCCACAAGCATCCTAAAGGATAGAGAATAGTATCCATAAGCATCCTAAGGGATAGAGGATCCTAGAGTAC
>CM052202.1:4811719-4834267 GCA_028455805.1 Lasioglossum figueresi | reverse complement strand
ACATTTTTATTTTGCATAAAGATCCGCAGTCCAATTGTCACAAGCTTATTAAAATTTTCAGTGGAACAAGGAACTTTTTATTTAATCCCAGTACTTTTTAATTTCACCGGTAGAACATTTTTATTTTGCATAAAGATTCGCAGTTGGCTGAAACTTCAATCAGGGGACCAAAAACTTTCAACTTTTCCCAATGTAATCTTATACAATTCGCCGAAAAAGTGATAAAATTTTCAATCTAGTGCGAGGAATCCAAGTTTCAGTGTGCAGAGTTATTGGTTTCGAGACATAGGAGCGGATATGATCCTAGAATTAAAATTTTTATCATTTGTTCGTCGAATTGTACAATATCGCATTCAGAAATGTTGAAATTGTTTGGTCCCCGCAGTGAAAGCTTAACCCCGCATGCTTTACCAATATACGAACGTTCTCCCATAGTTCCATCGGGAGTCAGCTCGTTAATCTCGCCGCGGCGGTATTTCATTCATTCCCGTCCGTAGTATAGTTAAGCGTAACAGAGTTGAATCGTACGCGGTGTTCCGGGTTTGAAAAGCAGACGGCACGCGAAATTGATCAACGTTACTCGGCCCACAATTCCGAATAGCAAACAATCGCGAAGCCGGCGCGCGTGAGAATGAAACTCGCGTGTATTGTCTCGGCAGACCGAGCGCCCGCGCCGGGTTTTCCCGACGCTGAATGTCATCGACCATGAGAACGACAACGCGTTTCTGTTTTCTGCTCTGAATCGCTTCTCGGCGCGGCGTCGCTGTGAGAATGCAGCGATCGAACTGCCGGAAAAGAAAACAGACGCGGAAGCGCCTCCGATAAATCCTCTCAAACGATATCGCAATAAAGCCGCGTGCGCACTGTTTGCAAATTGGAGGCACACGAGCAGATACAACGGATGGTCTATCGGTTACCGTAATGGCCGTTTCGATGGCGAGCGACAAATCGTTCTGGCGACGTTTAACGGAAGACAACGACGACAGAACCGCGATTACACGCGGCGAGCATACTGCTGGATGAGTCGTGACGAAGTTTGTTCGAACTTCTCGGACGATAATCGGGACAATGCGCCGCCATTAGGGTATGGATTTTTATACGGTATGTGTAGATACAGTGGTCCACGAAAGTATTTGTACGCCCTTCAACACTAATCGTACCGACTACAAAATGTGTCGAGTACACATTCTTTTATAAAAATGACAAGACCGAACTTATTCAGACCTTTCACAATTTTTATGATGATACGTGATCAGATAAAGAAATTTATTGAATAATGTCTGATGGAAGCATCTTTATAATCTCAGTAGTAAAAAATAAAAAATGTGAAACGGTTAGTGTTGAATCAGAATAACTTCTTGAAAATTGGACCAAAGGATTTGACTTTTTTTTTAGAAAACAGGAGCATTGATTTATCGAATGACGCGCGCAACAGATTTTGGAAAAATTTTAGATAAAAATCAGGCAGACGTTGAATTAATTAATTTATGGCTCGCAGGAAGATGCATGGTGCTGGATACAGGAACACCCTCGCGAAAGTCGTGGGTCAATTCGTACCCAGATTAATCTGATGAAGAGTATGCTATATAATACATATATTCCTGTCTAAGAAGCAATTAGGCGGCCGGTCCGCGCCGGTTTGGCCTGGAAATTGCCGGTTGCTGGGTTGTCGAGCAGTCGAGCAATTGGCGAATTGTCGTCCGGCTTTCTGTGTCTCCCTATTGTGCACCACCGAGGAACAAAAAATTGAGGACGTAGAAAGAGAAAGATGTTATTAAAAGTGCATTACAGGCGAGTCGACGGGAAAAGGCACGCTCTACAGGTCCCGAGTCATCCGGTTAGCCGCGGGTCGCCTGTGAAACGCACAGAATGTCTTAGAACAGCTGGAATCTACAAGCGTAGGGCGATCCTATTAGGTTGTCCAAGAGTAGCATAGTTTCTGTACAGCAATCCCACGATCTAAGTCGATTCTCGATTCTGAGCTGCGACAGAGATCGCGAAGGGATGCTATTGGGTTGGCAAGAAAGTAGTTTCGGTATTTTAAGGCGAAGTAAAACTCAATTTTTCTAATCCAGCAATGAACTTTAATCAATCAAATTTTCTTATTCATTCCTTTTGGCAGAAAATATCTTATTCGTTAAAGTTTATTGCTCGAATAAAAAGAAATTAGGCTCTGTTTCGCCGTAACACTTTACCCACCGGAAGCCTCTTAATAGGATTTTCAATAATCGTGCTGTACTAAAAGAAAGCATAGAAATTTTCTTTTACGTTACAATCTTAAATGAAACTATTGCATGACGTTATTGAGGGTGACTTGTTAGTGCACAATGAAAATTGCTATTGCTATTGAAGGTTTCATTAACCGGTTAACTGCGTTTGACGCGTATACGCGTCAATCCAGAACTCTATCGCGGTGCAATAACAATAACCTATTCTAGAATGAATTGTTAATTTTTTATCAAATAAAAATGTAATCCTTCCTCGTTTTTCGTAAAATTTATAATAGGACCATTTGCTCTGCGTTCGGCGTGTATACTCGTCGTTGCTTGATTTTAATTCCGCACTCGGTCGGTGATTTTTAAAACTAAATTCCACAGTTAAGAGGTTAAAAAGCGTCTAGCCACGTGCCATAGATTTTTCAAAAATGTGCAATAATCACCGGTCGGTAATGCGTTAAAATACCGATACTACTTCCTTGCCAACCCAATATGTTTTTGTGGCCGAGCCGAACGTAGAAAAGGACAATGCTTACTACATTTTTCTGATTCAAATGACATCGAACAAGGGAACCGAGCTTCTCGGCCCGTGGCTCAGATCGCGAAGCTCCGTCGCGCTTAGATCGCGGGATTGCTGTAATTCGGTAACGGAAAGCTTGAGAAACAAGGAAAAATTAATAAAACGATTCTCACGTTTCTACTTTTGCACTTAGAATCAGATTGTGTAATTTTCCTCGTTTCAGATACACTCTGATACCGAGCAAAGTTTCGTCGGCTCTCGTCGATTTCATTGTCAACCGGCAGGCCGCGAGGAAGGTCGGGATCCCCTATCCCGCCAGCTCGTGTAAAGCTTTCGCTTCGTCATCGGAGTTATCGCGGTTACGTGCTCGCTTGTCATTAATCACGCTTGATAATTGCGTCGCGATCGACCCTCTTCGACCCCCGCTCGCAGTCATTGTTCTGGACAGGCTTGATGACTCGCGGTTAATATTTCCTGGTCGCGATCCGCTCGACTACAATGCACTGAATAGTCCCCCTAACGAGATCGGAATAGATTTCGCGGAATCGACGCGGCGGATCGATCGATCTCGATGATCCGATCAGCCCGGCCAACGCTATTCTTGCATGGGAACGCGTGTCTTCATCGGTTTCGAGTCGAACGGGTTGCGGTTTTCTTTGCTGCTCGAGAACGGGCTGTTTAGATCCTCTACGCTAATGTGGGAACAGAATGATTACATCAGAAACCTTTACTTTTGTCAACATACAGTCTTTGTTGAATTACAACGAAGTACGCGTTTCCATCGCCATTTGCTTCTTCATTGCCGCAAGGGTAAAAACGCATTGCACGAAAGAAAAAGTTGTGTGCTGTTTACGGAAAGGACGTGCCATCGGATTTCCATTTTTCTCAAGCTTTTCAACATTCTTCGTGCGGTGTAAATTTTGTTTGAAACGAAGTCGTAAAAAGCCATACAACTGGATCTTCAAGTTGAAGCTCATTCTAATCCTCCCTTGAGAACGATCTAATACTTCGCTTGTAAAAGGGTGAATTTGGAGAACGAAGCCTGTAGAAACTAATGGAGATATTCCCGATTACCCGCGCCGTTTTTTAAAATGACCCAACAAAGTGGCAACGTCGGCAAAATGGCCGAACGAATCGCAGAGATCGTTGCCGGCCCAATGAAAAGATGAAGCTGATTAAAGATGAATATCAACGAGCCATAGAATACGCAAATAGCGAATTAACTCTGCCGATCCAGCGGGCAGGGTAACATGCAAATTGGCACATCCCATCCGTGGCCAACCATCAGAATCGCTCATGCCACATGAAATTACAGTAATCTCGAGGCGAGATCTACTCGGACACGAGCCCGAACAATGTTTCAATCCCCGTCGACTCAAAAAAGACATCATCCCCCGGAGGAAATCCTCTCCGGAGAGTTAACAACCTCTTTCAATCACCGTAACATGCGGCTGGCAGCTCGGGCTACCAAAAATCGGTACGCGGATGTATTCAGTGGGCCATTTCCCGGACGCTGTTCACGGATCTCGTGCACGGACCGTCGAAAAGGGGAAATACCAGAGCAAAATCGAGGTAAAAGAAGGGAAGGCCGGAATCTCTGTGCAAAAGGGAGCTGGCCGGAGCTGGCTGGAGCGGGCCGGAGCGAGAGAACAAGTAGAAGTAAAAGAAGAAGATCCGTTAGAACGACTGACACGTTGTTACCGCGGCGTCTGCCGGGTTCCCTGTTATTGGCCCGTGAACGGAGCTAATGAATGCATCGCCCACGGGCTGCCACGACTCGCTAAAACAATTTCAGGCCGCGCCGGAGCCGTTCGTTTCGAGGTTGCCCGGCCCAGTCTGCCCCCAGGGGCCACTGTCGGCCGTGGCGCCCCTTTAAATTAGCTGCGATTCCGATTCACGGCCAGCTGATGCCACTATCACGAGCTTAGGATACTGTTACCGCCGCTAACTGTCAGTCCCGGCTACAATTTATTGGGAAACGCATCTTAGATAAGGCAGCGGTTGATTGCATGCAGCGCGTCTGACTTTCAGAGCCTGCCAAAACCGGACAAATGGGATTTTCGAACGGAACCTGCGCGAACAAATATTTCTCGGTTGAACTGGATAGTTGAGATACTTTATTGAAGCAAAGTGTCAATTCCGTTGGTTCCCGTTCGCACAAATGAGCCGCGAGAGGCTGCACGGTGTATTGTGTGGACTGTTTGCTATTCGAGGCAAGATCTCAGCCAGGTGTGCTAACAGGCCGCCGCGCCAGAGCGTTAACGACGAGCAGCACTCTTTCTCCGCTCATAGTCACGACTGACCTTGGATCGGCCCGCTAACGGCCCGACCTTGCCCGCTCATTGTTCCCGCTTTCTTTCCGGGGATATCTGCGTTCTTGGCGAACGTAGGGCCCGGCCCCCAGACCAGTAACGAGGGTAAAACCCGATGGGAACCAACGGAAACATTCCACGAGATTAAGCCTAAGCCTTGGTTCGATGGTGGATAGCCGTACGCTCTACTTGGCCTACCGATCCTAGAAAAGATCGTTTGGAATGCGAAGCTTATTGGCCACGGCCGCATGGCAGTTCGGTTTTCTAACGGTGAACCGAGTTTTTGACGAAGCTTATCCACCGCCCAAGCACCGAATTAGAAAATTCTTTACGATTCGGGTCCGGCTTCTTTCCTGTCCCGCTTTTTGCGGATAATGAGCCACCAGCCTCTGTTCTACCCGGCATCGAGCGCGTTTCTTTCACTGCTGTCTCGTTTGTACCCGTAATTAGGGTACATTGTGATAACTGCCGGTAATAGCGCAACCAGTAAGCGGTAAACTTGCAGACAATTAGCGGAGGGATCATCAACAATTGGGAATTCGGTTTCAAACCGCCGGAATCTGACCGCTGTCCGTCATTTCCATGAATTACTCTCTTCGGGTCCGATCGAGCTGACTCTAATTTCTTCCACGTGTAAATTGTCAGAAATTTTAGAATCATCGGAATTGCGTTGAATTACGATTGAATTACTGTACGAATAATAATTACCAAGTAATTCAATTATATTGTATTCAATCATTTCGTAATTGTATTCGATCATTGAGTAATTGACATTGTATTGTATTTCAATTACATTTTATTTCAAACATTAGACAGCGGATTTCATGTATTTCTCACAAGAATGAATAGTTGTTGTTTAAAATAGTACAATTAGAACAATTTACGAACACTCTTATATTATATTCAACCCACTAAACATTTCACTCCAGTTTGTTGCAATCCGGACAGAAAATGTTCGTTTTGCATAACGATCTGCTGTCTACCAATCACATTGAAACGATCACAATGAAATGAAGGAAAAGGTTCGAATTATGTAATTCAAATACCGTGTAGATGAAATACAGTGTAATTCAATTACGTAACCGAATTAGAATGCATTTAAATCTGCAGAACTGTGGTTCGTATCTGGATAACAGTATCCCCGTATAAAATCACTTGACAGTTGACCAGCGGTTAATTTCGCGAATCACGTCGCCATGCGCCAGGCTTGCGGATACGAGTCGTCCGGATAAGGCGGGACCTACTTTTCGAGAACTCAACAGCTGGAATTCGATGGATCGGCTAGCCATGAAATTATGTCCAACGGAACGTGGAAATGAAATGATCGACGCGCAACAGTCTCGCGGAAAACACCCGTTGTCGGTTCGCAGGTGTCGATGATATAACCTGCCCCGCTAATCGCACCGCGCCGGTTCCACGCAACATGATTGATCACTGTTCCCGTCGATTTTTATCCGCGATTTCGATTCGTTAATCTTCGAGCAGAAGTTCGACGATGGTTAAAGGAAACGAACGGTGCTGTCGATCCTGGTTCCCGTTAACTACTCACAACGGAATTACACAACAAAGCTGCATTATCGCGTGATAACACCGCGTTACCATTAATTTCGTAAACCGCAATCGCGAGAAGTCGGTCGGGCGGAATTGTCTTCCGGTATACCGAGCTCTCGGGTTCGAGGCGGCAAGGCGGTCTGACCTTGATGGGGAAACGGCTTACGGTTCTCCTGGGTTGAACCTTGACGAGATGAAAATTTCATGCTTTGACAAGCTGCTCCGAAAATTCCATTAACACTAAGTTACGGAGGTCTAAATGTAACTATTTTACATTAACCCTTTGCACTCGGAGCCATTTTAACTTGAAAATCAAACATTTCTTCCGACCTAGAATAATTCCATTCTATATGATTTTTTTCATTTTATGGATATGAAATTGATATAATGGCTCATGCACTGCTTAAATGATTAGTAATTGGTTAGATCCCAATGTACTTTGTAAACATTATCTTGAATAATGGTACAACGACTTTTAATGGTGACTCTGAGTCACCGTTCGAGTGCTAAGGGTTAATTTATGAACAAGAATGTGTCTATCCAAATTTTTGGCCATTTTTCCGATAGTATATACCCCAAGAATTAAATTTGGTAAATCATTTCTCAGGAAGGGAATCTTTACGATCTTAATAATTGCAAATTAAGAATATTAGAACCCGTCAAAGTGTTAAACTACAGAAATTTATTCGGTGAGGAATCTTATTCGTTCTATCTTTCGAAGCGTTGGCAATCTATTTCGGAAAACTAGGACCACAAATTATTCTTTCTTGGACCAATACATGTGAACCTCAACCGTTTAAAACAGTGAAACGTAAAGCAAAATACAGTTCGATAAAAAATGTACATCAGGATAAACGTCGTAAGCAGACAACAGATCTTCGTGCGAACTAAAAATTTCCTACCAGAATTGCATGAAATTGGATTGAAATATAAAAATAATGAAAGTATTTCAAATAATGTTTATTTTGCATAAAGCTCCGCAGCGTAATCACAACGTACATACAAAGAAACATTAATAGTGGTCGATTCTTTATTTTAAATTTTATACCGGAATTACAACATAGTGGAATACAATAGAAATTAATTTTCTGTCTAAACATCTGTAACAGATTCAAAATAATGTAACAGCATTTTAAAATTCATGTAATATTTTTACTGTTTCAAGTTACAACTGCTCATTTCTTTTATAAATGCATCAAATCGTGTCATACGACGGGTTGGATAAAAGAATATTTTTATTCCATCAAGATTTGAGCGGTGTTGTATAGCAGCGCGGACGTCATAAATGGCACGCTTGCGCCGATGCTCGCTGCATTCTCATCCCCCGGGGGTTTCTGGGACGAGGACGTGGCCGACCTCGAAATCTCTCTCGAGGTAACGAAGCGACCTTGCGCCTCATCGACCAGCTGCGCGCCGATGACGGCTGCGGATCGAAGTGAATGGCCGATGTCGTTCCCTCGACGAGCGAGAGAGCTTCGTGTGCGCCGCCGGGCAACCTTGACATTATGCCACCGAGAGAACACCAGCCTGGTCGTTTGCAACCGCGCTTACTCCCTCCGGCCGCGGAATCGATCGAGGAATTCCTGCTCGACGATTCTTCTCCCTAATGTCAGACTATCCGATGGATTGCTACCCAATCCACGGTTAGACTATAGATGGCGGAACCGGCCGGACAAATTGCTCTTTCGGATTCTGCTGAACACAACACGTTCACGATGCGCGTCGCATCATCTGGGAATATGCTTTGGAGCACTTGAGCTTTCGGGGGAGCTGCTCGAGCATTGTGTTGACGAAGAGACTTGTATGTTGTATGTACATCTTTCAAAGATTGACTTCGTTTTATTGAACCCAGTTGAATGAGGTTGTACGTCATGGTTTGAAGATTGGTTTCGTTTTGTCGAATCCAGTTGAATGAGGTTGTATGTACATCTTTTAAAGATTGGCTTCGTTTTATTGAACCCAGTTGAATGAAGTTGTATGTCATGTTTCGAAGATTGGTTTCATTTTGTTGAATCCAGTTGAATGAGGTTGTATGTACATCTTTTAAAGATTGGCTTCGTTTTATTGAACCCAGTTGAATGAGGTTGTATGCCATGTTTCGAAGATTGGTTTCGTTTTGTTGAATCCAGTTGAATGAGGTTGTATGTACATCTTTTAAAGATTGGCTTCGTTTTATTGAATCCAGTTGAATGAGGTTGTATGCCATGTTTCGAAGATTGGTTTCGTTTTATTGAATCCAGTTGAATGAGGTTGTACGTCATGGTTTGAAGATTGGTTTCGTTTTGTTGAATCCAGTTTAATGAGGTTGTATGTACATCTTTTAAAGATTGGCTTCGTTTTATTGAATCCAGTTGAATGAGGTTGTACGTCATGGTTTAAAGATTGGTTTCGTTTTGTTGAATCCAGTTGAATGAGATTGTATGTACATCTTTTAAAGATTGGCTTCGTTTTATTGAACCCAGTTGAATGAAGTTGTATGTCATGTTTCGAAGATTGGTTTCATTTTGTTGAATCCAGTTGAATGAGGTTGTATGTACATCTTTTAAAGATTGGCTTCGTTTTATTGAACCCAGTTGAATGAGGTTGTATGCCATGTTTCGAAGATTGGTTTCGTTTTGTTGAATCCAGTTGAATGAGGTTGTATGTACATCTTTTAAAGATTGGCTTCGTTTTATTGAATCCAGTTGAATGAGGTTGTATGCCATGTTTCGAAGATTGGTTTCGTTTTATTGAATCCAGTTGAATGAGGTTGTACGTCATGGTTTAAAGATTGGTTTCGTTTTGTTGAATCCAGTTTAATGAGGTTGTATGTACATCTTTTAAAGATTGGCTTCGTTTTATTGAACCCAGTTGAATGAAGTTGTATGTCATGTTTCGAAGATTGGTTTCATTTTGTTGAATCCAGTTGAATGAGGTTGTATGTACATCTTTTAAAGATTGGCTTCGTTTTATTGAACCCAGTTGAATGAAGTTGTATGTCATGTTTCGAAGATTGGTTTCGTTTTGTTGAATCCAGTAGAATGAGGTTGGATGTACATCTTTTAAAGATTGGCTTCGTTTTATTGAATCCAGTTGAATGAGGTTGTACGTCATGGTTTGAAGATTGGTTTCGTTTTGTTGAATCCAGTTTAATGAGGTTGTATGTACATCTTTTAAAGATTGGCTTCGTTTTATTGAATCCAGTTGAATGAGGTTGTACGTCATGGTTTAAAGATTGGTTTCGTTTTGTTGAATCCAGTTGAACGAGATTGTATGTACATCTTTTAAAGATTGGCTTCGTTTTATTCAACTCAGTTGAATGAAGTTGTATGTCATGTTTCGAAGATTGGTTTCGTTTTGTTGAATCCAGTTGAATGAGATTGTATGTATATCTTTTAAAGATTTGGTTCGTTTTATTGAATCTAGTTGAATGAGGTTGTATGTACATCTTTTAAACATTGGCTTCGGTTTGTTGAATCCAGTCGAATGAGGTTGTATGTCATGTTTTGAAGATCGTCTTCGTTTTATTGAATCAAACTGGTTGTGTCAAGATGTGTTTCGTTTTATTAAATCCACTTTAATGAGGTTGTATGTCATGTTTTGCAGATTGTCTTCGTTTTATTCAGTCAAACTGGTTGCACCAAGATCTACTTCGTTTTGTTGAATCCAGTTGAATTAGGTCGTATGTCATGTTTTGAAGATTGTCTTCGTTTTATCGAGTCAAACTGGTTGTGCCAAGATCTGCTTCGTTTTGTTGAATCCAGTTGAATTAGGTTGTACGTACATCTTTTAAACATTGGCTTCGTTTTGTTGAATCCAGTCGAATGAGCTTGTATGTCATGTTTTGAAGATCGTCTTTGTTTTATTCAGTCAAACTGGTTGCACCAAGATCTGCTTCGTTTTGTTGAATCCAGTTGAATTAGGTCGTATGTCATGTTTTGAAGATTGTTTTCGTTTTATTCAGTCAAACTGGTTGTGTCAAGATCTGCTTCGTTTTGTTGAATCCAGTTGAATTAGGTTGTACCTACATCTTTTAAACATTGGCTTCGTTTTGTTGAATCCAGTCGAATGAGGTTGTATGTCATGTTTTAAAGATCGTCTTCGTTTTATTGAGTCAAACTGTTTGTGCCAGGATTTGCTCTGTTTTGTTGGATCCAGTTGAATTTAGTTGTATGTCATGTTCTAAAGATCGTCTTCGTTTTATTCAGTCGAACTGGTTGTACCAAGATCTACTTCGTTTTGTTGGATCCAGTTGAATCAGGTTGTATGTCATGTTCTAAAGATGGTCTTCGTTTTATTGAGTGAAACTGGTTGTGCCATGATTTGCTCTATTTTGTTGGATCTATTTGAATTAGGTTGTGTCATGTTTTGAAGATTGGTTTCGTTTCGTTGAATCGAGTTGAACGAGATTGTACGTCACATTTTGAAGATTTGCTTAATTTTGTCGTGTCCAGTTGCGTTAGAATTATTAGTCTTTTTCAATAAAGGAAAGGAAGCCGATGTTGCAGAACATTGTACAAAATTGAACAATCTTTTTGATTGGCAGCGTACGAACAGGAGAAACAAGGTAGAGCCGCGAGAAAATCGCATCGAAGGGTTAAGCGATTCGATTGCTGGAAGAGGATCCCGAGCGATAGAGGATGCTCGTGGTGGCTCGATCGTTGGATCCCTGGCGGTCGGTGTTTGTTCGTTGACCTTAACGGTTCAGGACAGGCCTCGCCACCCACGGTTTCGCTCGACCCGCGAACAGGAAACACTCTCGCCCGGCTCGTTTTATGCAGTCCGGTCCCTCTCACTTTCGTATTTGCATGGCAGCGGCGAGAGAACCGATCGGTTTTTTTTTTCTCTTCGCTTCTCTGCGGAGCTCGGTCGCGAGAGCGATCGAGGGGATCCATAGGATCGTTCCTCTCGATCTCTCGCGCGGTGTTCGTGATCGTCCCGCGAATAATCGTCGGGCGACGGTAACGATTTCCGTGTCACGTTGAACCGCGCGAAGACGAATCGACCCGTCGTCGCCGACATTGTAATTCAGCCACGTTGTGTTCACGGACACGCGAAACCGCGGGAAATTTGAATAATGCACGGGTACCACGGGCGAGCTTGAATTACGGACGGCGCTTCGGGCCCTCGGTTTTTCGGTACGCCACGATACATACGGGGTGAGTCACTTAACTGTACCACCATGAGATTTACTCATAGCCCGTTGCGGAACTGAACGTTCCAAACAGCTTCTTTTTATCGAACGAGACATGCGATGCGATCATTAGCGGTTTCGCGACTTGATCATTCAGATGCAAAGATCACCTTGAGTCATCACACTTATCATCATAATTATTATTTTTTTTTACAAATTACCTATTACAATATTACCCATTATAAGTTCATTTTAGAAACTAATAGAAATTATCCAATATTATTAAATTGAAATGCTACTTCAACACATTAACGACCGGCGATTATTGCATAATTTTGAAAAATCTATGGTACATAGCTAAACACTTTCTAATGGAACCTTCAATAGCAACAGCAATTTTCATTGTCAACTAACAAGTCAGTCTCAATAACGTTAACTAGTAGTTTCATTTAAGATTGCAATGTAAAAGAAAATTTCTATGCTTTCTTTTGGTACAGCACGATTATGGAAAATCCTATTAATAGGCTTCCGGTAGGTGAAGTGTTAGGATCTACTTAAAATTGAAATTTACGTGTTGCTGTTTCAAAATTTATGTATCTCGATGGAGAAGTGAAATAAAAGAATGTAAAAAAATGTAAAAGAAAATTTCTATGCTTTCTTTTGGTACAGCACAATTATTAAAGATCCTATTAATAGGCTTCCGGTAGGTGAAGTGTTAGGATCTACTTAAAATTAAAGTTTACGTATTGCTGTTCCAAAATTTATGTATCTCGATGAAGAAGTGAAATAAAACAATGTAAAAAAATATAAAAGAAAATTTCTATGCTTTCTTTTGGTACAGTACAATTATTAAAAATCCTATTAATAGGCTTCCGGTAGGTGAAGTGTTAATATCAACTTAAAATTAGAGTTTACGTGTTGCTGTTCCAAAATTTATGTCTCGATGAAGAAGCGAAATAAAAAAATATCAAAAAATGTAAAAGAAAATTTCTATGCTTTCTTTTGGTACTGCACAATTATGGAAAATCCTATTAATAGGCTTCCGGTAGGTGAAGTGTTAGGATCTACTTAAAATTAAAGTTTACGTGTTGCTGTTCGAAAATTTATGTATCTCGATAAAGAAGCGAAATAAAAGAATATCGAAAAATATAAAAGAGAATTTCTATGCTTTCTTTTGGTACAGCACAATTATTAAAAATCCTATTAATAGGCTTCCGGTAGGTGAAGTGTTAGGATCTACTTAAAATTAAAGTTTACGTGTAGCTGTTCCAGAATTTTTGTATCTCGATGAAGAGGTGAAATATAAAAAACTGCTTATTATATCATTATTTGCAATAGTTTATAATTTGTGGCTGTTGCCAAGACATTTAAGACAAGGCATGCTAACAAACGGAAGACAGTACCTCGAACTAGAAGACTGTAAGCTGAGCAACACACATTTAATAATAAAATACTTTTACAATAGCCCTGCGGAAAGTACATACCTGTCGATGTCTACCAAATTTAGTACAGGCAAGTGACTCACCCAGTATACAAGCTGTCCGATATAGTCGATATCGATCGAACTAACATAAACACGCAGCTGGCATCGATCAGCCGGCAGAAAGAAGTGAAAAAGCTCGAAGCACGATTCTCGACGGAATTTGCACTTCGCCTCGGAAACATCGATGTTTGCGATCCGAGTCCGAGGCGCAGCTAGGGTTTGCTTTGATGCTCGCAGACTGCCAATCGAGGATTGGCACTTTGTGGCCAGCCGTGGGATTGGCTGCGCATCAAGCGATCGCTAATGACTTCGTGAGCTTCGGGGAAAGTTGCCGGCCCGATGGCAACCACCATCGTTTAGGGGAGGATGTTTGAACACTGTTCTTCGAGATTGATTGCCGGATACCGGTGCTTATTTGTCGAGTCCTCGCCGCTGCCATCGCTGCGGGAGGCGTCTTTGAAGTTCCTGGTATGCTGGATCGAGGAATGCGCCTTGCAGTATTGTTGGCGGATCTTTAGGCGAAGTTTCATTTTTGACGTGGAAGGAGCAACAGTACTTTGCTGTGTACAGAATAGCTTCTGGTGCAGGATGGGGAAAATGTTGATGATGATTAGTCAGTGTACCGTCGTTGTTTGTAGGCAGAGTAATCATTATTTTTGTACGGTTTTCTCAGAAATGATTGAGGAAGATAAAGATTCCTCAGGTTAGCAATCAGTCATAAAAATTTTTGATGAAGTTCATGTTCTCTATTTTTTATTATATTATATATTTTTGCGTGATTTTGTAAGAAATTACTGACGGAGATAAAGATTCTCAGTCTCCCAATTAACCATAAAAATCGATGATGAAATTGGCACGCATAAAGCGGGAAGTTTAGTCTTCACTATTTATTAAGTTACGTTATCAAATAAACTTTAAAATTTATAAATTAATGTAAAATAAATGAAATTTTAGATAAAAATTATTAGCAAAATTACTTTAGGGATAACAGCATTATATCTTTAGGAAGATCAGATTTATAAAGATGTTTCTGACCTCGATGTTGAATTAAGATCAATTTTAAATGCAGAAGTTTAAAAATTGAGTCTGCTCGACTTATTAAATCTTATATGATTTGAGTTCAGATCGGTTTCTATCTTTAAAAATATTAAAATATTTTTGTACGAAAGGACTAAATATTTCTAAAATTTAAATAAAAGTTTATTTAATAATATCAGAAATGACTGAGAAAATTAAAGATCCTTAGTCTCCGAAATAATCTTAAAAATCGATGTTGAATATGCGCGCAGTATTTCAATTTTCCTGGAATTGCATAAAGCGCGAAGTTTACAAGTCTTTATTTTTTATTACGTTATATTATATATTTTTGCACGATTTTCAGAGAAATGTCTGAGAAAAATAAAGATCCTCAGTTTCCGAATTAACCGTAAAAATCGATGTTGAATATGCGCGCAGTATTTCAATTTTCCTAGAATTGCGTAAAGTGGGAAGTTCGCAAGTCTTTATTTTTTATCACGTTGTATTATACATTTTTGTACGATTTTCTGAGAAAAATAAAGATCTTCAGATTCCGAATTAATCTTAAAAATCGATGTTGAATATGAGCGCAGTATTTCAATCTTCCTGGAATTGCATAAAGCGGGAAGTTCACAAGTCTTTATTTTTTATTACGTTATATTATATATTATTGCACGATTTTCTGAGAAATGTCTGAGAAAATTAAAGATCCTTAGTCTCCAAATTATCCATAAAAATCGATGTTGAATATGCACGCAGTATTTCAATTTTCCTGGAATTGCATAAAGCGCGAAGTTTACAAGTCTTTATTTTTTATTACATTATATTATATATTTTTGCACGATTTTCTCAGAAATGTCTGAGAAAAATAAAGATCCTCAGTTTCCGAATTAACCGTAAAAATCGATGTCGAATATGCGCGCAGTATTTCAATTTTCCTAGAATTGCGTAAAGCACGAAGTTTACACGTCTTTATTTTTTATTACATTGTATTATATATTTTTGTACGATTATCTGAGAAATGTCTGAGAAAAATAAAGATTTTCAGTTTCCGAATTATCCATAAAAATCGATGTTGACTATGCGCGCAGTATTTCAATCTTTCTGGAACTGCATAAAGCGGTAAGTTCACAAGTCTTTATATTTTATTACGTTGTATTATATATTCTTGTGTAATTTTCTCAGAAATGTCTGAGAAAAATAAAGATCTTCGATTTCCCATAAAAATCATTGATGGTATCGGCACGCAGCGATTTCAATTTGGCGTAAAGCGGGAAGTTCATATGTCTTCCCCCGTTTACCTCGAATCACATGAATCCGCTGCGGTGCGTATGCTACACCAGTAATTGTTTGTAATACGGAGTAAACGTGTTCGCCTTTGGGTATCTGTTCGGATCGTTCGCAAACATTCCTCGCGAAAACGTAATGCCGGTAGTCGTTGTCCGAGTCGGATGCGTTCCGAAAGATCGATTCGTCGCAGGATCGCGGCGCGCGCTTCGCCTCCGGACGATTCAATCTTCCTTCCACCGGTTAATCATAGATCTCCGAGGCTCGCCGGATCATCGTGGTTGAGTCGAACACACGTGGAACACGGTGATGGTAGGCGTCGACGTCGACCCCGGGCGAGAACATCTTCGGGATTCGCGAAAAATATTCGACTGACGTTAACGTACGCGCGTATTACCGTTCGGCCAGGAAACACGGCCGTGTTCAGAGTCGGTCGATCTGCAATCAGAACTTGGAAACTGCTGGCTGATGTACCCGAGGGCTGTAGTTAACGCGCTGTTACGTTTTCTTTCGAATACAAGACTGACAAGGAATCGTGCCCAACCCGGAAATTCGTGAGAAAAATCATTTTAATCAATTTATTAATCCGGAGGGTTGGTAGAGGTGCGACAAGGGTGCTTCATACATGAAATAATTGAAAACGTTGCAGGAAGATTGTTTGTAAGAGGTTTCGTTTGAGAGAAAATTCCTGTCAAGTAGAAACGGTGTGCAATGGTCAGACACGTTCGACTGATCCAAGTAGTCGGATGGATTTTTTATTGAATTTGTATTGAAATTTGTGTGAACCATTCGAGAACTTTATTCTAGACTTTGAACTCACTTTTTTCATTCTTTTTCATTTCATATATTTATATTTACAATTCTGTAGAACATTAAAATCATCATTCCTCATAAGTTTTATAAGTTGTGAGTATATTTCGAATTTAATCATTTTTGATAGAATTAGAATGGTGACTCTGATCACGGTACCTTCGAATCTCCCAATCTCGAATCGCCGCAATCGCTCGATTCGTTTCAACACTCGAACGTTGAAGTGGGTACGCGGCAAAAGCAACGCATCGTTAACGCACCAATTAACGTAATTATCACCTGCCCGAGTCACGCAATTCCTTCTCTGTCCTTTCACGTACCAATCTTTCATCTCGATCGACGTTTATCCCGTGGATAGATGCTCGTCATTCCCCCGCGATGCACCCTTCTCAAACAATTAAGATCTTTATCCCCGCGAAGAGTCCTCTCCGAAGGTGCCAGTGATAAATTGAAGTCGATCATCTCTTATCTTTCCTATCAATTATCTGCGACTCGGCGGGACCTACCGCCGTTGTAATTGAAGGGTGGTTCTCGTGTAACTGTTCTGGAAGCGTCGTTTTCCTGAATCACTTCCGAGAGAAACGTTCACGATATCGGTACGCGATTCTGTTGAGAAAGTACATGTGCACTCGTATACAGTTTTGCAAATCAATCTCACCTTTTTGCAAAACAGTTTCACCCTTTTGTTTTGCACTCCAAATACACTCTTTTGGAAATCAATTTCACCCTTTTGCATTTGAAATTATTTTGCAAAAGGCTGAAATTGATTTGCAATAGGGTGAAATTGATTTACAAAGAGGTGAAATTGATTTGCAAAAGGGTGAAATTGATTTACAAAGAGGTGAAATTGATTTGCAAACGGGTGAAACTGATTTGCAAACGAATAAAATTGATTTACAAAAAGGTGAAATTCATTTGCAAAAGGGTGAAATTGATTTAAGAAATGGTGAAATTGATTTGCAAAAGGGTGAAATTGATATACAAAGAGGTGAAATTGATTTGCAAACGGGTGAAATTGATTTGCAAACGAATAAAATTGATTTACAAACAGGTGAAATTCATTTGCAAAAGGTTGAAATTGACTTGCAAAAGGGTGAATTTCGAGTGGAAAACCTATATCAGAATCGGCAGCGACACCCGATCACGGTGAATAATACTCGTATATAAAAAGAAAAAAGAGGAACATGGCGTGCGAATGACACCACGTGAAAAAGACAAATTAAAAAGTAATTTGTATTCAAAAATCGGTTGATACTATAAAGTTAATACTAGAACAATGCTTGACAAAAATTGCAACAAAACACCTTCTGCCTTCACCCTCAAACAAAATCCCACGCTTCAGAAGTGCCAGAATTTCAGTAACAATCTAACCAGCCATAAATCGCGTAAAGATTTTGCAGCGATACTAGAAAGAAACGCTATTTATTTCCTGTAAATTCTAATGCTTGACAAAAATTGCAACAAAACACCTTCTGCCTTCACCCTCAAACAAAACCCCACGCTTCAGAAGTGTCAGTATTTTATTAACAATCTAACCAGCCATAAATCGCGTAAAGATTTTGCAGCGTTCGTTATCGGAGCACGTCGTAGCAAGACACGGCGCGGATAATGTTTGCGGAATATCGTCAAAGCATAAAACGTTGCAGGGCAGAGCACGTGGGTACAACGACGTCGGTCGGTGGATTAGCATTACAATGTATCATTACGGGGCCGCGGTGTTATTTCGCGCGGGCGAGATAAATTTCATCTCGGATCGGTTAACGTTACTTTGCCCCCAACCCGAGAGACCAAGCCCGATAAAGAGAAAGAGAGAGAGAGGGACAGAGACGGTCCCGCAGAAAATTTCCTGGAATTATTCTCGATCTCACGGATAATCGTTAAGGTTTAACGAGCATCGATACTCCGCGTACGTTTTCGGAGAATGTCTCTATTAAAATTCCGCCATTGTTCTTTACGAGCCGGACCCGGTGCGTGAACCACGGCACACACTGGCCGCACTTATTTGCTTCCTTGCTGTGCCGCCGCTAATGCTACGTAATACTATAATATATATAACGATTATTGCCGCGCGTTCATCCCTCTTCCTACTGTTACCAGACACTGCCTCTGGAATTTCAAGTATTCGATGATCCAGCCGATCCTGCGATCTGATTCGGCCAAGCTCGGTCGCGGCTGATCGATTCTCCTGCGACATCGGATCACGGTTGTGCTCGTTTATTCGCTCCGTTCATTTTATTCGGTTTATACGGTTCAGTGGGTTCTATAATATATAGACAGTGGACTTTATTAAAAAGTTTAATTAACCCTCGTACGCTTCTCGGGTGAAAATTGACCCATTTTCTGTTTCCAGATACTGCATTATGTTCGATTTCTTTCTAAATGTGCTATTACTTGGTGTATTTGTCTAAAATATCATATTATATGTAAAAACGCAAGTGACGGAAGAGTAATAATAAGAAATAAGAAATGCGGAGAAGACCTGTACTACCCAGAGGTGAAGCATCACTCTTTGTAGTAAATACGTTACAAGGCACTGCTGGCCCATCAAATTTACGAAATGTAAAAGAAAGAAAAATTACTGGAAGTCGATGCGAGTTATGTGTAGCGAAAGATCGGAAGGCGTACGCGGCTCGCGAAATTTGCAAGAAAAATGTATGTGCCGAGCATGAAAATGCTATTTATATATGCAATCACTGCAAGACATAATAAAGAAGTTCATGAACTTTAATTAACTTTTAGTTAAATATATTATAATAGATTCCCAATAACATTAATTGAAGTGTAGAGCGAAAATGGGTGAAATATCAGCCGAGGATCTTTCGTGTAACTATTTCTGAGGAGCGTTTTTGAGGTTAACAGTCTGCGGAATTTTTTTTCAAAAAATGCTGCAATTCGATAGAATTCGGTACGATTTTTATTGATTTCAGAAGTACGGAAACTGCTACCATTGAAAATAAGATGTTACATGAAAATTGCATAAACATCCGCAGTCTATTAACCCTTTGCACTCGAATGGCGACTCTGAGGCGCCAGTAAAAATTGCCACACCATTATTCAAAACAGTTTTAATATTATTAAATTCGTCTGTATCCTATAAATTGTAAAAAGCTCAACTGTTCTATGAGAAAACAGGTTCAATTTGATGTGCACAATGTAAAAATGGTTAGTTGGAATTAAAATTGTTTCGAGTGCAAAGGGTTTATTAAAAACAATCATCCCATCGTTGTCAGCTCGTCAGTCGTTTTCGTTCTGCTGAATAATGGTTTTAAATGATAATAATTCTAGAAAAACGTCTTTGGATGATTTGTTCTACCGTGCATGGCAGAAGAAGTACGTAGACTTCGAAGGTTAAGAACAATAAGCGAGTACCAGTTTGCTTTTCTTTCGGAGAAAATTGTCCCGTAAATCCGAACGACACATTTCGATACGTTTACTGTGCTTGAACGATGCTCCGTTACATTTTACTGTTCCGAACAGCATTATATTTCGTGTCAAAGCGGTATCTCGGGTGCCGTAAGAAAAATCGAGCGGCTTCAAGCACAATGGCGTCCGACGTTGGGACGGCGCGTGTTTAGCCCCGCGTACGTTGCGTTACGGCCTCTCGCGTAATTTCATAGATTAAACATTTCTCCCACCGGTCGAACGAAGAAAGGATCAATGGCTCGTTAGGGAAGCGCTGTGAGAGTACGTACGATCCCGTAACGGGAACCCCGTGGGTTTCAATTTCCGAAAAATCCGCTGATCATTGTCCGACGACGGCCGCGAGTAAGAGTGGAGAACCAGGGGCAGACGCTAGAGAATGAAACGAGATTCCCAAGGCGCTTATGGTCGCGCGAACTTTCCCGCCGATGGAGGCCGTTCACGATCCCGCAGGAAGCTTTAAGAAATTTTATCGCGTTCATTACGACGGAATGATCGACTGTGTGGACGTAAAAACATCGGGAAGAATGGATGGAAAAATCTTGAATACTTTAATTGCCGTGGAGTTGTATCGTTCGGAAAGTCGTTTCGTTCTCTCTAGGGAAAATAAAAGCTATTTCTTTACCGTTTAGAATAAGTTTCATTACATTTTGTTCTATGATCCTCTCTCTCTCTGTTTACGATCTTTCAGGCAACTTACAGATCCCATGTGTAGGATCTGGTCGTCAACGCGGATGGATTTTGCGTTAACTTCGGACGAGACGAATTAACTCGATTAAACGAACAATAAACGGGCAATTTAATACGATTAACGGTAAGGGACGTTGGCAGGTTTACAGCTCGCGCAACTCGGTACTCTCCCGTCTACTCAATACCAGAGTTGGGCAACAATTTAATCAACGATTGACGAATTAATTTCTACTTCAATCGTTAATCGCAATTGACAATCAAGCTCCTACTGTAGTCGTTAATTGCGGTTAACGTATTACATTCTTTTCAATTGTAATCGTCAATCGTATATTTGATTAATGATTAACTGCTGCAATTTCGAAATGAAATACGGAATGAAAACATGAAAAATTTGAAAATTCCTCTAATGTTCTTACCGTTTTAAACTACACCTACTCATTTTCGTTACAAACGCATTAAATCCGCTGTCCGGTAATAAGAAATGGAAGCAATGCCATCCGTACACGGAAAACGAAATTACTTTCCGAACGACCTAAGGAAATGCAGCTGTTCAACGACTGGAAACATAAAGATAGTTCCAACAGACGTGTTCTACGAGCTGGTTTCGAAAATATTTCAAACCGAGCACTGTAATTTACATTGCGCATCTACTGACTGAATGCGATCTAATTTAATCAAGATCCTTGATCTCTGTTTTTCTACAACCATCAGCGTACCTTCAGCGTGCCGTCAGCTTCGCAATTTTTCTGGAAGGCTAGAAATCGAGCAGAGCAATATCAGAAGGAGACGTCCGTTATCTGCGGAACGCCAATCAAGCATCAGCCTAGTAAATAATAATTACGAGTAGCCACTATCTCGAACCGCTAATAAAGAAATAACTACCAAACAATTAGGAGCGAGCCCGCTATCATCTGATTCGTGGCGGGGATGAATGGAAACGGGAATGAAGGAAGGCGTAAGAGCGATAAAATTCAAACAGCTCCCGCATCGCATTATTTTCCGGCTGGGCTGCATGTTCTAAGTAAAATACCAGAACATTTCCATCCCTTCTTTTGTTGGTCGAGGGCAATCAGGAAGCTGCCGATCGTAGAACCGAGGCCTCGGGGAAAACAATGTCCGAGCGTAAATGAAAGAGTTCGCGACGAAGATCACTCGCCGGAAAATGATCGTTCGGAGATTTAACGATCGGCTTTCCTGGAGGGATCGCCGAACCGGCGAAAGCTGTAGAACGTCTTCCAGCGGAGGATCGGGAATCGTAAACTCTGGTCCCGCCTGTCGGCGTCGTAAGACGAACAGAATGAACGAAAGGCCCGAAGAAAGTGGCTCCAAGGATGGCCTCGTCTCCCAGGAACGAGTCTTCCGGTCACCGAACAGAAACATCGTAAACAGGATGCCGAGGCTTCGATTTAACGAGCGGCAAACTGAAAAATTCCCGATCGAACGCGCCGCGCGGCTCGAGCCTTCCCGAACGGGCCCGCGATGGGAACCCGCTTCCTGCAGCTTTTACCGGCATCGGGAAATTTCGTTTTAATTTATGGAATGGCTTATGCTGTTCAGAAGCGAGTTTAGAACAGATTTAGAAAGTTGATTGCGATGTTCTGCAGTTTTTAAAAAAATTTACTTCTCGACGTGTTTCGTCGAGAAACTCAAAAAAGCTTTTAACCCTTACCAGATTCTGCCCATTTAGTTGCTGCGGAATGTGTCTCACAGTTTTCCTGAATTTTATCACTCATAATACGATAAATTTGGTGCTTTATGTGTTTTGGTTCTCGTCGTAACGTTATTGGAAAAGAATCAAGCATTGATTTTATCAATTGTTATCACTGGCTGAACCACCGGACGTGACAATATTAATTTCATATCCATCAAATGAAAAAAATCATATACAATGGAATTATTCTAGTTAAAAGAAAGGTAGGAATGTGTCTCATAGTTTTCCTGAATTCTATCACTCATAATACGATAAATTTGTTGTTTTATGTGTTTTGTTTCTCGTCGCAACGTTATTGGAAAAGAAACAAAAATCTAGCAGTGATTTTATTAATTGTTATCAGTGGCTGAACCACCGGACGTGACAATATGAATTTCATATCCATCAAATAAAAGAATCATAGACAATGGAATTATTC
>CM052202.1:4799501-4811619 GCA_028455805.1 Lasioglossum figueresi | reverse complement strand
TGTGAAAAGGAAATGTGTCGATTCGGTCTTTCTTTGCCTGTAATTTTTAATATAGACTCGCATAAAAAAGTTGCAAAAAGCAATCCTGTAACATTTTCTCCGCGATTCTGACAAATTGCAATTTTCATTGCCAATGAGAGGCTTCAATCTTAGTTCCTCGAGGACCATAAATCGTGTTAAATTGAAACGTGACAATTTTTAATTTTTGTAGAGATGAGAATCAATGTTGTGCGTAAAGCTAATGCCATAAAAAGGTTGTACAAAACAATCTTTAACAATTCCTCCGCGATTCCGACAAGTTGCAATGTTCGTTGCAAAGGGGAGGCTTGAATCTTATTTCTCTGAGTGCCATAAATTGTTTTAATTTGAGATATGACTATCTTTCATTTTTTTAAAAAGGAGAATCAATTTTGTACGAAAAGCTAATGCCATAAAAAGGTTGTACAAAACAACCTTTAACATTTTCTCCGCGATTCTGACAAGTTGCAATTTTCATTGCTAACGAGACGCTTCAATCTTAAATCTCAGAGGACCATAAAATGTCTTAAATTTAAATTTGACTATTTTCAATTTTTGTAGAGAAGAATCAATATTGTGCGTAAAGCTAATGCCATAAAAAGGTTGTGCAAAACAACCTTTAACATTTCCTCCGCGATTCCGACAAGTTGCAATGTTCGTTGCAAAGGGGAGGCTTGAATCTTCAAGACTACGGTGAATCTACTACGAGAAAAAATTGTTGAAAGATTTCAGGCGCAGTGGAATAGGCCGTCGATCGGCAGACGCGATTGAATCCGACTGAAACGACCAGAAGTGTCGGCACCGGCGCAAAAGGACCACGGTCGATAACTATGCGGCCTTCACAGGATTACAGTGATCAGCGGAGGGCCCAATAATTACAAGGACGGGGAGTGGTCCGACAGCGTTGCGTTTCCGTTTTCCTAGGCGTTCCCTTCAAATCTCGATTCCTTTAAAGACCCGTGTACTGGTTGATGCGCCAGCCCGAAGGCAACGAAATAAATAAACAAAGGACAAGGTTTATTACGGTTCGCGCTGATGTCTGGCTGAGTGTGAACAAGGGGAAAAAAGGTTCGACGAGGTTGTACGTGCGCGGCGTGCAAGATGGTAAGAAAATTGCCACCGAGTGGTAAAAAGCCCGGAAAGGACTGACGCGTTAGAAATGGCCACAATTAATCGCGAACCGTCCGTGCCGGTGATTTTTTCCCGGTTCGACATTATACGTAGACCTCGTTTATCAACCTAATCGCTGACGCGGATCTACGGCTCTCGCCTAGGAAAAATCGGCCCGGGGAAAACAGAAAGAAAAACATGTCACCTGGGCAGTCGCGGACAGAGAGAGGGGTGGGGGGATAAGGGAGAGACAGCAGCGATGAGAAGGCTTGTTCGCGTAATTAAACGCTTATCAGATTAGCGGGAACGCGCGTCATTATCATCATTTACAATGTGCACGTGGCAAGGCTCTGCGACGCGACGCCGCGCACCGTGTGGCTACCGTAATTATGAAGTTTCGTTCGTTTACACCGGACCCAGGGGCCCGTTGCCGAGCGTCTCCGTCGCGTTACGTTATATTACCGTGACATAATCGGACGGTGTTTTGTCGTAACAGTGCGTGCATGCTTGGTCGCGCGACAGGTTTCGGCCCCGACTACGCGGCAACAAACGTTACTCGCCTCCTCAGAACCTGCTGCATTACGAGCAACGCGAAAATATTCTCACGCTTCGCGCCCTAGCTTCCTCGCGCGTCACCTGTTTTATCAGAACTTCTCGTCGGAACACGATAATCGATCTTCGTCGAGTGACATCTGCTTGGAAATTCGTAATTCGATCGATTTTTCAGCCGCTCTTTTCCATAATCGTTTTTCTTCAAACCTCCGACTCTTGCGAGTTCTACGCATATTTATGACTCGCGTAAGATACTTCACTAATACAATTTCATTCCGATATAAGACTCGGATAAGACTTCGATATAAGACTATATTTAAACTCGAAAATTAAACGCGTTTCTTCCTAGCTTATAGTTCCATTGTATATGATTTATTTTTTTTCATTTTGTAGATATGCAATCGAATGCGGAATTTATTATAAGATTTGACCAATGTGGGAAGAATTGATTAGGAATTTATTGTAAGGATTGACTGCTGTAATGTGGATAGAATTTATTATAAAAATTGTTATGTATCAACTTTGTTGAAATTGCCTATTTTTGTCACAAATGGCTAAAATCCGCAGTCTAATTGTAATCGTAGCTGTTCGGTTGTCAGTGTTGAGACAACAGGCCTCCAGACTCCAGACATCATTTTCGAGTCATGTTCAAGAAGATGTTGCGATCCTAATCTCATGATCCCCGGCCCAGCCGGGGTCTCAGCTAGTTAGCCACTATAATAGTTTCAAAATTTAAGAAACCGTGCCAGTCTTGCGGTACTTGACCATCAAACAACAAAACCATCGTCTCGTTTCGAGTAGAAACAACTCGGTCAAAGATAATAAAGACTCTCCAGCACGGTAGAACGGAATTCGAAATCGGAAAAATGTGTCTGGAAGAATCGAAGAAAATCGGCGATTAGTTCCGGAACGCAATCGATTCCAACACGAGATCGCAACAAAACGATTGGCCCGGTATTCGTGAGATTTGAGCGATCGTTATCGCCGTGGAATTTCTATATCAGATGCGGTGGCCAGTGCACGAAACAGATCTGAAGAAATCGCGGGACGATTCGAGGAATGCGATCGATGGCGGATCTACTCCGGTAGAGGGCCAATAAGGAAAATTAACCACGCGTTTTCCGCGGCTCGGAGACGCCGAGATTATTGATCGCGATGGAATTTCCCGGTCAATTATTGCCGGAAATGTTCTCGTATCGAGGTGGTGTACGTGGATGGCCCCGGGACACGCCTAGATCGTGCCATTCCTCATGAACGGCACGCGTGTCTCGCGCAGAATCGAAACGCCGCTCGACGTTCGTGCGTGACAATGACGCGAAACGCCCGATTCCAGAGAGAAGAGAGAGAATTGGCTCTCTCTCTCTCTCCGGTCGATATCCACCGATGACTTCCTTCTGATCGAGGTCGTTTACCGAATAACTGCCGCGCACCTTCGCTCGTTCGATCGATTAATGATCCACTTGATCATTCCCGCAACAGTTACAATGTCGTACCGCTATCTTCTGCATACAGCCAACACACAACCGCGAAAAACTGCTCGCGAACCGACCGCTGACAAATCGAACGCGATCTCCCGAGAGGAGGAAATCGTTGCCCGCTCGAGAAACGGACGAGGAAACGACCAAGCTCGCGGATTTCGACGGGTCGATCCATCGCGACGATTGCTTCGGACTCGTCCGGCTGCGTCGAATAATTGTTGTCTGTTCCGATGAACGAGTCCGCGAAACAGCTGGATGACAGCGGAGATCGACGATGCCTGCGATCTAACGGTCGGCGAATCGGCGTTTCGCCTTCCACGATCCTTGCTCGATCGTTCCTCTGCGGGCCGGGCAAGCTGCGAATCTCTCTGCCCATTGATACTACTTGACAATGCGCATTCAAGACGAATTCGATTCTTCAATCTGCAGTGGATGCTTCGAATTCCGTAATTGAATTTGATACAGTAAAGTCGGGTTTCCTGTCCAACCGCCGTGTTTTTGGAGGATAATAATCCTGGTGTTGCGATCGTATTTTTGTTACTTCAAAGGAGAGTTCGAACATAGAGAAGGTCAGAATGAAATTCAAAGGAGAAGCCGAACATAGAGAAGGACAGAACGAGTGTCTCTTTCTTTCCCATACGCTGTCCTTCCTTGCGATCGAAACTTGAATCGTCGATTTAACCACTAAATACAATTGGAATCATATCGCGTTTAGTCTTGTTTCAATCAGAAAAATTCCAGAAATACGATAGTGAAATTTCATTAAAAAAATAATGAAAATTAAGAAAGTTGAACATTTCGACTCGTTCGAGTCAATGTGTGGTGTTTACACCGATATACCCGAGCCAAGATCATTCATCGCCGCCTTCTTTCCCACTGGACTTAGAATCCGGTGTTGACTCGGGACAGTAAACCCGACTTTACTGTACTGCGGATCTTGAAATTCAATGTTGGAGATCTCTGAATTAATTCGAATGATTTTCAAAATTCGGTAAACGGGATCTTTAAATATTTGCATTTTTAAGCTCAACTTCAATTTTGTACTTGAGAGGTGTCGAATTGAGTTTGAATTGAAACTTGAGAGATAAATTTAAATATTAGATCATGAAGGCAGAAAAAATGAAGAATTAAAATTCCGAGAAAAAAGGATTAACGTAACATGTTGGGAGAAGATTTTCTGTCGGAAGTTTGTGAGTATGGAATCTGGGCCTCGGAAAGGGCCCTACCCGTGTCGGAATCGCTCAGCAGCCGCAATGAGTCACGGGACCGGCGTGGACCGGCCATAAATTAGCAGCGGGGCGTGCTGGCAGGTAAGCATGATCTCGACGCCAGTTTTCTACGATCGTGGAGTTGCGTGGGTCACCGGGTCACGGTGGTAACGCGCAGTTGCACGGTCACGTTCGGCAATCATTCCCCCGTTATGCATATCAATTTACGTCCACCTGTGCTCCGGCGATCCATTGCGCTGGATTTATTATAATCCCGGGCAGTCCTTGATACGGGCCGGGCCGATCAACGGCGCAGATGGAGTGGTCTCGGCCGTGTTTCCAGCGTGGGCCGTAGATACATTTGTCCTGCCGTTAAAACGCTCGTATTCCGACATTCGATATTAGCGGAAGTGCATCGAGCTCGCGATCGTTCGTCATGCGTCGCGAAAACGTTCCTGCAGCTGGATTCCAGATATTAGATCAGCCCGAGCCGAGGGAACACAGCGCGGAATTGCCCGTCATTCGTCACACGTATCGGCCACGAGCTTCGGTTCTGCCTCGATTCCGAGAGCTTGTTGCGTGTCCGTTCAACGATTGTTGATTTGTGGCTCCGGCTCGTCGATAGTTCGCGCTTGATCGCCGAGAAACAAATGGTCGAACAGCATTGTTACCGGCGAAGCGATGTACTCCGGGTATTTTGTATCGCGATCCACTTAAGCTGTCTGTCATCCTGATTTATTTGAAGCTACGCGTAATTTCGCTTCCGAGCTGAATACATTCGCCGTGGCTCTGGATGCCTCTGTTCTCCGATCACCGGACAAGTCATTAACACTTTCAACGCCACGTCGCGACGTCCAGATTTCAAATTTATCATCGGGATACCTCTTCCTTTGAACTTACAATGAAATTCGAATTTACAGAATTCTTTTTTTTATTTTTATCAAAGGTTTTAACGTCGCGTCAACATCTAGGTCATTAGAGAGGAACTTCTATGGTGTTTTCGATTTTGTGGTGGTTGATTTCTTTAACGTCGCAACGCTAAGCCAGCTTTCAAATTTATCGTCAGGATACCTCTTCCTTTGAACTTACAATGAAATTCGTATTTAACAAATTCTTTTTTTTCTTTTTTTATAGAGGAACTTCTATGGTATTTTAGATTTTGTGGAGGTGGTTGATTTCTTCAAGGAATTCAATGGTGTTTGCTGTATTCCAAATTCCAGATTCCAAATTTCAGTCGCTGGCTAAAATTTCTCTAAAAATAAAAAAATTCTTCTCCCATTCGAAAGTTGCAATTCTGAAATCCAAATCCAACTTCGAATTCGAAGGATACCCTCCTGAATTCAAAATTGAGTTTAAATAGTTGAATTCAATTTGAAATTCGACATGTTGACCACCATCCGATGGTTCCAAGTTGCATTAGATGGTAACAGATAGACAGCGGATCTTTCATTTATTTTTTTTAAAATAATACAACAGTATGTTTAAACTCTTCCAACGTTTATACTGTTTTAAGTTACACATATTCATTCTTGTTACAAATGCATAAACGCATAAAAAGTATCAGCGAATACAATTCCACTGAAGTAATAGATAGACAGCGGGTCGTTTATTTATTTTTTCTCTTAATATGTTTAAAAAATTAAAAATAACACAACAGTATGTTTAAACTCTTCCAACATTTATACTGTTTTAAGTTACACATATTCATTCTTGTTACAAATGCATAAACGCATAAAAAGTATTAGCGAATACAATTCCACTGAAGTAATAGATAGACAGCGGGTCGTTTATTTATTTTTTCTCTTAATATGTTTAAAAAATTAAAAATAGTACAACAGTATGTTTAAACTCTTCCAACGTTTATACTGTTTTAAGTTACACCTACTCGTTCTTGTTACAAATGCATAAACGGATAAAAAGTATCAGCGAATACAATTCCACTGAATTCTGATATTTATTTCTTTTCCTCTCGCCGCTTAGATAAACGCATCGCGGGATCCGGTGTTCCAATACGGGATTCGCGAAGAGGAAATACACAAAAGCTCGGTGGCGCGTTTAATTGCATAAAATTATAGAAGAATCTGGCATCGGTATGCAGTGATTGCGCCGCGCGCGAGTTACTTTTGTTTTCCAGAAAGTATCTCGAGCTGCAATGGCAATGGCAATGGCGCGGAACAGTAAAAGGTTGCTGTTTGCACGGATTCCCCGATGAGAAACGGCTCGTCGGCGATCGCTCAAGATTTGCACATTTTACTGGCAGAATTGCGGAGGCAAAATCGACCTATAAATACACGCTTCAACGGCCACTTAAGATTCCTTTCCGTCTTCCTCTCTATTGCTCGCATTCGTTGCGACGTTACGCGAAAGATGGAGAAAAGAGAAACAAAGACAGAGAGAGAGAGAGAGAGAAACAGGAAGCGTCGAGGAAACTGTTCTCCAGGAACAATGGCGACCGGGCAACACGAGAGAAGCTCTCCCGAAGATGGGAATTAAACGGAGAGCGACGAGGAGATTAATTATAATCTCGACAATAAAACGCGTCTACGATGATTTACTCGGTCGGAAAAGTGTTTGCCACGAAAACGCCGGTAATCGCGTAATCATTGCGCCGCGTTCCTTTTGTTAGGCAACGGTTTCACAAGTACTTTGATGCGTTATAATTGTCAATTAAACTGATAACGCCGAGGTTACGTTCCGCGTTGCTTTAGCGTGTCATTATTATTATTATCGCTCATCTTTATTGCAGAAGCGAGGCAGAGTTCGCCGAGACAGTGACGGCCGGGATGAGAATTATTATTGCTATATACCCGGGATTCTTCGCGTATCCTCGGAAACGTAATGGCTCTCGTGTTTCGCGATCGTTCCGATTGCATTGAACTATTTAAAAGTTATTTGAGAAATGTCTTTGTACGGATAATCGTGACGAGGAACGAAATAAATGAATGACAACCGCAACGTAACTTTTTCTCCGTGATTTTCTTCCCAGCTATAATAACTAGAGCTGTGACCGTTCGATAAAAGAGAAGGAGATTTTATATTTATCGAATTTCTACGTTTAAATTGCAGGAAAACGTGTTGAAAATTTTTAACAATCCTCTTCGACGGATCAAATGAAAAAAGAGAGGGCAAGGCGAATAAGGCACGGGATCTACGATTATAATTGACGATTATAGTTGTTGCGGTCGCGGGTCTCGCTTTTTACACGCTCCACGACAAGAACTGGACAAGTTCGCTGCATCTGTATTCGATCCTAACAAAAGGAATTTGAGGAAATCGTAGACTGCTGCGTTGAAATTCGCGAATAAGGCACGCAGCTTCGTTCAACTGCGATCTAATCGTCCGGAACGCCGGAATCCGAAGATCGATCGATGGAACTCCATTCTACCGGAAGATCGTTGATCTTCCAACGATTTTTCCGCGTTTCTCGCTTCGCGGCGCGACGTTCGCTCTGTCAATGTGGCGCGTGTCAGGAGTCGATTTAAAGAATCATTATCAGAGTAATATCGGAGAGATACATAATGAAAAATCAGTCCTGTTAGAAAGACGCAATTAAAACGCACTTCGATCACGGGGACGATTAAATTATAAATTAACTGTCGACATGGCAGGCTGGAAATCGTGAGTCAGCGATGGAGCAATTAATTGGCTGCTGATTGCACTGGTGGCGTGGATATAGTACACATCAGAGAAATTATGGTGACGAGGTGAACTATTGAATTTTTTCAGGTACAACTGTGTAACGCGAATTTATATTTGTATCCTGTTCAAAATTGGCTGTCTCTATAAAAACAGTGTGAACAAAACTGCATTTTTGTATGTTGTGTAAACTGCAGTTTAAATTGCATTCTATACAAAAATATTTGGTTGGAGGGAAAGTTCTGTCGCGCTTGAATCAATTTATAAAAATATGTGTTCAATATTATTCAATGATATAACTTCCATTATTCGTAACAGCTTGTTGGCATCTTTCAGATAACCTGTCAATTCCAGTTTCCCGATCACTCGCTGGCAACATGTGTTCTTCATTTACAAGAAAAATTACCTGCTTATTTCAAATACGGCAGAGCTTTCCCTCCAGCCTAATAGATGAAGCACGACGCTGACATCTTTCATGCAACAATTTCTGATTCTGAAGAGGGTTAATTCTCGAGCGGCACGCCTCCGGAAAGGAAGCGAACGTGCCGTGCCCACAATTTTCATTGCAACCAGATCCCATTTTAATCCCGAGTGTCATCGTCACGCAATCTCGGCGAGATTAACGCTGGATTACGGTCCCGGGTATCGTGTTCAAGGATCGCGGGGACCTAAGAGAGCTGTTTTCGAGCAAACAGGCTGCCACGATCAGTGGTTTAATCTGTGAGTAAGATGTCGGAAGATCGAATTCGTCGCAACTCGCGGAAACGGACGAATAGGACCAGGTGTTCAGGGTAGAACATTAGAGTCGGGTGGCCGACTAGTCCACCTATCGATATTTATCACGCGGAGTAGCCGGCTCGTAAAACCGACGGTTACATTCCTCGCTCTATCGTCCCGCATTCGAGCTTCCGCGTCCGACGTGTTCGCCAACGGAAAAATCACTGTTTTACATCGAATTCGCCAGAAACTCCTCCTCGTTTCACCGTCGTAAAGCCGAGAAATTATACGTTCCGTCAGCGCTCCGCGCTCTGCGCGGAATTTTTGCATAGACGACGGTAGAAATGACACGTGTCCATCGGCGAGCCGTAAACCTATCTGTTGATCTGCCGGGATAATTTATGAACCGACGATTTTCAAATTGGAGCTGATACGGGCTGTTCCGACCACGAAGAATTTTCATTGTGGCCAATTACGGCTTTGGTCAGCAGGAAGCGTTGTTTCCGCTGGAATGCCAAGTGCGGAGATCAATTGTAACCTTGTTTGAAAACAAAGTCGGTAGAATTTGGAAGAAGGAGCAGCAATTTTGACGTCTATTTAGGAACTCGTCTCTAAATAAAGATTATCTTCAAGACTGCATTATATATATATATATATATATATATATATATATATATGTATATGATCGTTTATGAATGAATAGCGAAATGAAAGAGAGACCAGAGGAGTTAATTTGTGTATCGAACATCCAGAAAGCCAAGCTGAAATTGAAGGTTCGAGGTAATTGGAGATCCATGTTGCATCAACGAACTGGCAGAAAATGTAGCTTTCACTGGATTTCCAACTACCAAGATCAATTGTAACCTGGTTTGAAAATGAAATCAGTAGAATTTGGAAGAAGAAGCAGCAATTTTGATGTCAATTTAATAACATATCTCTAAGTAAAGATTATTTTCAAGATTGCGTTATGATTGTTAATGAATGAATAGCAGAATAGAGGTAAGACCAGAGGAATTAATTTGCGTAATTGTAAACCAAAACGTAGCTTTTTCTGGAACACCAAGTGCCAAGATCAATTGTAACCTGGTTTGAAAATAAAATAGAATTTAGAAAAATTTAATAACGCGTCTCTCTAAGTATAGATTATTTTCAAGACTGCATTACGACCGTTAATGAATGGATAGCAAGATGAAGGAAAGACCAGAGGAATGGATTTGTGTCAAACATCCGGAGCGCCAAGTGAAAATTAAAGGTTCGAGGTAATTGGAGATCGATATTGGATCAACAGGCTGGCAGACACCGGAAGAACGAATACCGATTGTAGTTTCTTGATCGGCAGGCCCGATCTACAAGCACACTTCCGGGATTACGATCCCGCGCCAGTTGACAGGGACGTCATAGACAAGATACGGCGCTCGAGATACGAGGAGGATACGAGCTGTAGAACTAGCTGTAAATTAACCACACACCACGGACCCGCTGTGTTCGTCGGTTCTTGTTCCCGCTTCTGTGTGCATGTTACGTTATACGCGGCGTATAGCTTACGTATCGGGCTGCGTGCACGACCGGCTAGAAGTGCGTCACGATTTCTGATATCGCGTACGCACGCACGCGTACACACAGCTTCCCGTGGGATCTGTATCTCGGAGATGTGTCAGCGCGAAGTTTAAGTGCCGCTCGGCTAATATAGCGAATGATACGGTATTATCTTTCTGCGGAACGTTTGCAATTTGTTGGCTTGTTTCGTTCAAGTCGATTCGAATTTTTGTAGTCGAGATTTTCTGATCGAGTGTTCGACTCAGCTTTCAATTATTGGAGTCGATCATAAAACTCGATACATTAGGTTATACTCGAATTAGTAGATGAGTTCGAGGTTGAACACCGAATTTTTTAATTGACGATGGGATTTTCGACAGTGGTTTGAATTTTGTCTCTGGTTTAATGAATTTGAATTGTTTCTAAATGGAACTTGATGGAATTAAAGAAATTGTTTCCTCGTTCTCCGTGATTAGCCGCACATTCCAACTGGAATCGGGACATTCTACAGGTTCAGACATCGCTATGAAGCGCTTTTAATCGAACGAAATACTCAGGAAACTGACGTAACAAGTTAATACGTTGCTCCGTTAACGTTCGAGTCCATTGGCCGGTATTTCATTTCACGCCGGCAGCGATTAAACAAGCAAATCATGCTTCCTGGCGGCGGAATTAATCGGAACCCGAGGATTCGATAAAACAAACATCCGTTCGCGTTGCGTGTAATTCGGGCAGGTCGGGGACGTTAACGATTTCATTTCCCAACCTGTTCTACACTTTCGTACGCGCACTCGCATCCGTTTTAATTGCCGTGGTGCTACACGGTCCTGTATCCCCTCGGGGTTGGGCACACATACGATTTACGCGAGCACACGCACCGTCGATCGTCTAGATCGGCGTTTCGATCGTTTCCTATCGCCGCGCGGCGCATGCAAAGCAGCGATCCACGATCCTCCGGAGCGCTGTGGTTAATGTCCCGTTTGATTGGTCGACTCTCCTCCCTGATCGACGACGATCGATCAAGAGATCAAGGCCAGCGCGGTCGGATCGCCGATCGATCGGTTTTTCGTTGCCTCGGATAACGATCGTTTCCGTGATCCACTTATTCGCCACCTTTTCCTACCGGTCGACCCGCAATAATTACATAATTATTATCCAATCTCGTTCCGTTTTTATAAACAAACTCTCGTTCGCCTAACACAACTAAACCGTCCTCGCCGATTCTTCCGATGCGAATGATCATTCGACTGTGAATTACACGCATTCCTGACGGTTCTTGTTTTCAGGCTAATCTCCAGGAAAATGTTTCAAAGAAGAGCAATCGGATTTTCTTTCGTTCGGTGCAGAGCTAATGATAGCACAAGCAACTTTCTTTTTTCATAATAAAGTAGGACACGAATGTTTCTGTACACGCATGGAAATGCGTTGTAGATACTCGGTTAATGGCGGAGGATGTTGTTTAATGTGTGTGGGAATTGTAGCGGATTCGGTATTAACGGTTCAGGGACTTTTCTGCGTTTGTTTTTAGCTAGATATGCCAATACATATTTGATTCATTGATTTAGAATGGGTCGATCGATTTTCAATTGGTTGAACGAGCTTCTCGATTTATCGAGGATTTTTAAGCGAGAATAACGAAATAACCGATTTTATATTTCTTATCTTACAATTGTTGAAAGTACGAAGCTGCTTGCTTGGAAATTGGTTCGATAAATGTCTTCGATCGAGCACACGTTGTAATAAAAACATCATAAAATCTAAATAAATAGAGCTTCGATTTATTCAGGATTTTTAAGTAAGAATAACGAAATAACCGTTTTATATTTCTTATCTTACAATTGTTGAAAGTACGAAGTTGCTTGC
>CM052202.1:4727763-4786416 GCA_028455805.1 Lasioglossum figueresi | reverse complement strand
TCCTGAAAAAAAAATCGGACGATCGTGCGTCTGGGCTTGTTTCGAAGTGTGAAATCTCTACTTTGATACAGCAGAAGTGCTTTGGAAATGAAGTTGATATAAAAATAGTTAATCCTCTTTATTTAATGATACATGGCGCAATCGTTTATGAAACGATCAACCAAGTTGTCTCCAAATGTTCGCGCTACGTCGGAGATCAAGATCGAAGAATCGCTATATCTTCCTGAAAAAAAATCGGACGGTCAAGCGTCTGGGCTTGTTCCAAAGGGCGAAATCTTTATTTCGATACTGCAGAGATGCTCTAGAAATAAAATGTATACAAGCAATAGGATCGCTGTAGATTCGAGTAAAATATCGCTTACACGGGTGATTTCGATGGATTGCGTACATAAATTTATCCATAAAATGGATATAAAAGGTGGTACGTCATTTTTTGATAGCTTGTTCCAAAGGGAAGAGTTCGATCGATAAATTCGCTGTGGGTTGAGTACGACAAAAAATTCTTCATGAATATCCAACGCGTCTGGAAACAATCGGAAACAGAGGCAAGAACGAGCCGAGAAGAAGTAAACGGAAAGATCCTGGAACAATATCAGCCGCCCGCGGCAATTTTCAGTTTCACTGACTCCGGCGGAAGTGGCTTCCCGTGTTCGCGATGGAATTGAGATGTCGCCGTCGTGGATCGTGGGCAGTCGACATCGTTGGATCCGGCCCAGACAAGTATTACTGGATTGACGAGGAACGTGGGCGTCGCGGCAAAGAGTCTAGAATGTTGTATAAAAACAGCTCATTGTGTCTTCTTCGCAATTCTCGTGCGACGGGAACGTTTTCCTTTGACACCTTTCCACGGCCTTGATTACCACACGTTCTGTAATTCTTGTTTTTCTCGCGTGGGCGGCCCTCGCGATGCTCAAAACAACTCAAACGAGCTAGAAATAATTCATCGACATTCTTAAACTGTTTCGATCTGTTCGATTTTCAAAATTGCACGATCAGCGAGCCCATGCATTACCATCGGGAATTACATATGGAATATTCTCCCTGGAATATTCTCTAAACCTACAATCTCCCCAGCATGCGCCACAACACGCGAGATAACCATCGCAAATCTCGAAAGAACTAAAATCACAATCAGCTTCGACTTTAGCCTACATACCGATTCTTCATCGTTCGATAATCACGCTGGCATAATCCCGGGGAATCATAACTCTCGGCTCGGAGTTTGCACAGAGCACCCACCGAATCAGCGACGATGGAAACCGCAAACTCGGCGCGTTCGCAATCTCGCGAGGAAATCTCGCGAGCAAAGAAAGTTCAGCGCGAAGAAAACAAGAGTCGCTCGGAGTCTCCGGAACACAAGTATACGAAGCAGAAGAGGAAGAAGAAGAAGAAGAAGAAGAAGAAGTAGAGGAGGAGGGTGAGGAACACGAGAAGCGCAGGAACCACGAAAGACAAGGATCAGGAAAAGGTCGCGAACCAACGGGAAGCGAGGAAAGTCAGGCGAGGGAGGGGTACGAGGCGGAAAGAAAGAATCGAACAAGAACAGTAAGGAGCGAAGAGTCGCACGGTGCTCCCATGGGGATAGCGGGCCTCGACATAGCGGTAGATACCTCTAGATAATACACTCTCATTTACATAGCCTGCCGCATAAATGAAAAGTAATGCGATGATGCATCGGGCGGCCCCGCATATCGCCTACGAGCTATTTAGATCTGGGTGAATGAATGCAGCAGCCCGATGGTCGAACCGCACACCTTCCGACGATTATTTTCGACCTCGAGCTGATCCGCAATGCTAATCCACTTAACCCCTTTCGCTCCGACATGCTTTTCAGAAAATACAGGGCGAGTCTCGGAACGTGGCGATCTCGAATAATTCGTAAGTTATTTCTTGTACGAACGAAGCTAGCGTGTAGTTTTATTACCAGCATTTTCCCCTTTCTCTGTTACGTATTCTTAAATTTCAAAATATCCTTACTTTGTTAAAAGAATTCTTCACAGACGCAACCCTTGTAAGTAGTAACCCTTGAAGATCATCTGAATGTAGATCGAAACGTCGGAGTTACTTTAGTAAATTTGCAAAATGGCTTTGTAAATTAAGTAGCGAATGATCGAACCCTCGCGTCGAAAGCATTAACAATTTTATATGTGCGAACAAATGTTTCGAACAAAAATTGCACGGTTTCTTGGAGAACATACAAGTTAACGAAATCTACAAAGCATCATTTTAAACATTGTCTATGGTTCGTCCCAATTGCAAACTAAACAAATTTTTGTTTACTCATTCTCTAGCAAACTAGTCGGTCTAACAGCTTAAAAACGTTCAAGACATTTGGACCAATTTTAAAAAAGTTATGCGATTTTTGAGAGTATCGGTGCTAATACATTTTCATAAAATACAGGGTGAGTCGTAACTTATTAGTTATTTGTTGTACGAAAAAATTGTTTGGAACAAAAATTGCATGGTTTCCTGGAGGACATACAGGCGCATTCAATATTAGACATTCCATTGAAAAAACTGAAGGTGACTCTCATATCTCGATCAAAAAGCAAAGTAATAAAGAAAACATGCAACGTTTGTTCGAAACATTTTTTCGTACAAGTAAGTTACGGATTGTTTAACGAATTATTTGACTGCGAGACTCGCTCTTTATAACCGAACGTGAAACTCGTATATTGATACAAAGATATTGGAAATAAATTATATTTTAAATTCACCGTGTCCAATCAACACTGTACACTCTATGATTTCACGACACGTGTGTATGTAGAAATAAAGCTGTGCAATATTAATAAACAAGTCTGTGTTGTTTTAATGAGACTGATTCTGATTCCGGCTGAATATCATAAACCACTAACTCTAACAAAAGACGAAGTATAGCAGTCTTCAACATTCGGTTTCGTTACAACGTCTCTTAGCGGAGCTAACTAATTGTAACTGGCACTGTCGCGTCGGTGACTTTTGATCTCCGACCGCAGTTCGATTCAATGGCCGCGGTTATTCCTGCAATTATTTCGGAAACGGAAAAACATTGTAAACAATTCCACCGGGGTGGTTTAGTTGTCGCGGCGCACCGCGGCGGCACGCTGATTGATTAAAGGCTGCTGCCACCGCTTGAACGCGGCCGTTCGACCGGTGCACTTGTTTTACACCTTCCTGTCATTTCTTGAAGTTACTCTTGGGTGGTAACCCTGACTTTCCATCTGAAACATTCACGGTTTACCCGCTGTTAGGCAACGAGGATTTGAACAACTTTTAAACACCGATGCTGGTCACTGACATTTTCAATGAAATGCGCTGATTTCGTTCACGTTTTCTTCAATTTTCAAATCCAAGCTCATTTCAGAAATATATTGCTTTACTTTCCTAGAGACGTTTCAATTCGTACAATTTTCGAGAAAAATTTTCAGGCTTGCCCACAGTTTTGTTCGATAAAACGGTTTTAAAAAATCGTGCATCAAATTTCCAACAGGGGTTACAAAGTGAACATTCTAATCTTCAAAACCGACTTGGTTTCTGTACTCAAAAAAATTATTTAGCGTTCCTGAAGACGTTTCAATTCGTACCATTTTCGACAGAAAATGTTGAAGTTTTCTTCGATTAAACTTCGATTAAACTTCCAACAGCGGTTCCAAAGTGAACATTCTTATCTTCTAACCCAACTTGGTTCCAGTTCTCAAAAAAATTATTTAGCATTCCTGGAGACGTTTCAATTCGTACCATTTCCGAAAAAAATTTTCAGGCTTGCCCCCCAGTTTTGTTCGATAAAACAGTTTTAAAAAATCGTACATTAAATTTCAAACAGCGGTTCCAAAGTGAACATTCTAATCTCCAAAACCAACTTGGTTTCAGTCCCCAAAAACAATTATTTAACTTTCCTAGAAACATTTCAGTTTGTACCATTTTCGACACAATCGATACGTGTACATTTTTCGGACGTGTCCTCCAATTTTGTTCGATAAAACGGTTTAAAAAAATCGTGCATCAAATTTCCAACAGCGGTTCCAAAGTGAACATTCTAGTCTTCAAAACCAACTTGGTTTCAGCCCCCCAAAAAATTGTTTAACTGTTCTAGAGACATTTCAGTTTGTACCATTTTCGACACAATCGATACGTGTACATTTTTCGGACGTGACCTCCAATTTTGTTCGATAAAACGGTTTAAAAAAATCGTGCAGCAAATTTCCAACAGGGGTTACAAAGTGAACATTCTAATCTTCAAAACCGACTTGGTTTCAAGCCCCCAAAAAATTGTTGAACTATTCTAGAGATGTTTTAATTTGTATCTTGTCTCAAGAAGTAGCAACGATTGATGTGTTCAATTTCACACTTCGAGACGGCGCGGAACGAATCGCGTCAACAGTCAAGGTACTTTCTTCGGTGTTCTCTCTGTAGACAATTCAAGCAAACGTGATCGTTGTCGAAGGAGAACGGCAGCGGATGTGTCGGTTGATCGCGAAGATTTCGCGGGAAGAGTTAACAGTATCGGGCCTCGATGCGGTTCCGATGCGACTGGCTGCCGGCGGCCGTACCCACGGCTGCGACCGTTTTATTTCTCGTGGAAAAGAAACGATCGAGCGAATAGCGGCCGTGAAATCGCGATACGACGTCTTCGCGCCCGTAAAGAATTATTAGAGTGCGCTGGATCTCGGTCTCACGCGAGCACAACGCTCTTCGAACGTTCTCTTTTTACTCGACATATTTTTTTTTCGTTTTCATAAAACACAACAACGATTCAAGCGATTCCTGTGTCGAATCGGCGAAACACTCGTTCGCTCGCCAATCCAACGAAAGGAAATCGTGTTTCGACTCATCGACACTCGCGCATGTTCTTACAGTGACGCCGGGGAAGTTCAGGATGATGAAGAAACGCGGTTGATTTAGTCATAGACGTAATTGAATGGCGGGAAAAGGGTCCTGCGTTTCAATGTTTCAATCCTGCGTGTTCTTGCGGAGATCAGTTATTAATAGACAGCGGATTTTACGCATTTATGACTAAGTGGGTAGACGTAATTTTAAACAGTCAACACATTAGAAGAATTTAAAAATTCGATTATATTATTTTCAACGTATTAAACGTATTGAAAGGCAACGTAAATATTGCATAAAGATCCGCTGTCTAGTTATTAACCCTTTGAAAACGGAATTTTTCTTCCGGCCTGAAATATTTCTATTTTATATGATTCTCTTAATTTGATCGATGTGAAACTCATATAACATCTCGTACAATACTTTCAGCGGTTTATTAAAATATTAAACGCGTTTAATAATTTATTGAATACAAATTTCATAGTGCAACAAACATTTCTAATAATATTATAAGAATTATTAGCGGCGCCTCCGAGGGACCACTCGAGTGCAAAGGATTAAATTATTTCACGTTTAAAGTAATTAGATCTTCTTCGTTCTTCATAATTTCCTAGAAGAAGAACATTTTTATTGTAAAAAGCGAAGGGGAATGTTGCGATTATAAAATATCAATTTCCAAAGAGCACTTGCAAGATTCGAGAGGACCAATTTAAAAGAAGTCTCGCGATTTTCAAGCGAACGCGAACGCTTTATTAGCGGCCGTGCTTGCCGTGGCCGAAAGAATCGTCGGGTTGAGGAAAAGAAGCAAATTGTTGCAGCGCCTGTGAATAAGAACAATTTTCCGAGCACGCGAAACAGCCGAGGCTTCTTCGCCATTTATATTTAAATTGGACTAACAATGTGAAGCTGTTCAAAGTAAACGGCGCTGCGTGAATGAAGGAAAAACGGGGGAGCAATGCCAACACGTTTTTCCCCGAGTGTGTAACACGCGTTCTGGGCGCATGCTCGCCTTCCGCAATTTATTCGGAATGCTGTCTTAGGCGCCACGCTGTTCTTGTAGATATGTGGAACGGCCAAGAAAACGCGGAGCTATTCCGAACGATTCGGTTCTCCTCTTGTTTTCTGTTCCAGGGACAGTTCGTCTAAGCAGACGCTCGTTTCCGATTACCGCCAGATGCATAAACGCACTGCACTCCGAGTGTTCGTCGTGCAATGTGTGCACGTTAGACGAGATCGGTTCCAACGCGCGTATATTCAAATTTATTAAATCACTGACTCCGTTAATCGACTCACAGCCCAGCATTTATTTGTCTAAAAACAGTTTTCAACTAACTTAAATATAGAAATAATGTCGTATATACACGCGCGTGTTCGGAAAAGTAGCCCATGCCTCTAGATTAAAGGTTGTAATTCTTAGTTAATACAGACGATAACGCCGCCGCTAATATTTTCCGCTCGTAGAGATAGCCGGCTAGAGTGGATCTATTTGATACTTTATGGTTAATTAACGCTATCAACGGCACCGTAAATATTTCATTCTCGTCCGGAGGCTGACCCAAGGATAACTTTTACGCGAGGACTTTAATTGCAGAACGTCCGAAGCAGAAGAGCACACGTAAAAATAAATAGAGGAAATGGGACTAAATTCCACGGTGGCGAATACTCGTGCGTTACTTTATCAAGCCGTGAAGGTGATTACTGCAACTGCTTTAGTGCTTCAGATCTCTGAACTGTTCTAGAAAGAGGATGGTACTCGGAGAGGATGATACAGAGCTTTTATCTCATCAATTACGTATAAGTAGCGACTAAAAAGTTCCAATCGTGTCGTCCAGACACGCGAAAAACAGTGAGCCTCTTCCTTCGCGCCGTATTGTTGGAATCGATAGCAACTATGAGAAAGGCTTGCAGTAATTATCAATGTTATTAATTATTAGACAACGGATTTCATGCGTTTCTGACAAAAATTAGTAGGCGTAATTTGAAACAGCAAGAATATTAGAACAATTTAGAGATGCTGTTATATTATTTTCTACGTATTAAACATATTTTAAAAGGAAATAAGTTTCCATTTCAGTCCAGTTTGTTGCAATGCAGGTGGAAAAATGTTATTTTCCATAAAGATCCGTTATATAGTTATCTCTAAAATGAATCTCTTGAGATGTTGGAAGAATTCCAGAAGATTCAGTCAGTCAATGGTCAGCGGTCACTGTAATTTTTAAAAGCTCCGCAGTCTATTCCCTACATTGCTAGAGAAATAAGTCCCTAAATTTGTAAATCTGCCCAAAGATCGGCAGTCTAATGAAGTACTATTTCCAAGGAACAACATTCCATTTCTCTTTTCTAGCAGTAGATTTATCTTCATGGGTCAGACCGGATGGCACAAATCATCGACAATCGGTTCTTAAGTTATTCCGAAAAAAGCCTATCAATTAAATTCTACGCTTGTTGTCCTAAAGATGAACGCCAAACGAAATCGTACAGTGCTGTCTCAAAGATAATGTCTGAAATCGAACAATGCAATACATAAAATTGTACACGCTAATACTGTTTGCCTGTTCGGGGGGCAGTTCGATCAACTAAAATGAACTCGAGTACGAAAAATGTTTGTACAATGTGTTTTATCATAAGTTGTTAATTCATTCTCCTTGGAGTCGCTGGCCAGTAAACCGCGGATTTTCTGTGGAAAATAAAAATAGTCTGCATTAATTGCAAGATATTCCTCGGTGAGTCGCGGAACGTGTGAAATCGGCGGTTTACCGGTCAGCGAGGAAGCTCCCGGCGAAATCAAGGAACGTGACGTGATAATTTCGAGGTTGACAGGAGGAAGAGTGCGTCTGTTAGGGCAATCGAACGACGGCGAGGGAACTCGACCGGTCGTAATCCTGGCACCTTGACTTTCTCCCATTGTGCGGATCGCCGGGCCGGGGCGCATACCTATTTTTCTGGACACGCGTAATTACTCGATCATCGCGGACGTGTCGAGATCCCGGGCGGCCGATAGATCGTCGTCCACACGAAAGCCGAACCCCGAGGTGTGTATACGGGATCGAGATGAACGGGCATGTGGGTGAAGGCTGCGCGCAGGGCTCTCCAGGATGTGTCGAAAGTGAAACCCAAGGCCTCGCCGCGTGCGGACGCGCTTAAGGAGTCGCCGTGGCTCGATGATCGTCCTCGACTCGCTCGATCATCGTTTCGGATCGGTATCGATCTCCGGCGAGGCTTCGGATCTGACCGTGAACAGAAAACCGCGCAGTGCCGCGCCGTCGAAATATCCACGATCGACCGTTCGCGATCATTGTGCAACCGTCATTCTCTTCCCCAGTCGGTGATTCTCGCTTCGATGAGCCACCATCGCATACTAACTCTCATCCGACGCACACCATCTTATCGTCAGTATATACTACGCCGTAACCTTTTTCTTTTCTTCTTTCCACTTTTCCACACGGCTTTTACGAGTCCGTGCGATTTTGAAACACGCGAGCACGATGCGAGTGAACGATTGTTCGCCGACCGGATCTCCAACCGAAGCCAAAAACTATAGAGAACCATAGTGAAATCCGGGCCAGGCCAGGATACCATCCATCAGTATCCCGAGAAGAGAGGGAGATACTCCTTGGCCGGATAACTCGATATCGTGACGCAAACTATGGCTCTTTCGCCCACGATCTATTCTCGGATGGCCCAGTTACCAGATATTTCCTCCAGATGAAAAGCGTCTCCGATTTCCAAGGAGAATTACTGCCAGAACTTCAAATCAAGTTTGAATTTCTAAGGAGTCGGCCCTTTTTATTATTCCGGTCTTCTGGACTTAGGCAGCAGACACCCTAGCAAGATGCAAACTGAAAACGAGCAGAATTATGGTTTCGAGTTTTTACGAGGAGGACATTTTCGCTTACCTAGCACGAAGATTGATAGAGTTAGGATCGGAGCTAGACAACCGTATTCTAAGAGCACTGGGAAGAGCATGTTGCCTATTATCGAGCCTCCTCTGCCGAAACACATCACCAGACTCACCGACATCGTCCTGCAGGAGAAAATCTTGTCGTTGGTGTTGAATTTTTACTATTATTCACGCAGAGAATTTTTCTTAACTGGTTAACAATTGGTGTTTCCACCTTAACGAATTCATTTGAATATTGAAGTGATAAGAGAAAATTGTCTTGTCGTTGCTGTTGAATCTCATTTTGACTTTTTCTTAATTCGTCAACAATTGGTGCTTCCAATTTAACGTGATAATTGAATATCTAATTGTCTTGTCGTTGATGCTGAATTTCTTTTTGAATTTTTCTTAACTGGTCAACAATTGGTGCTTCCAATTTAACGTGTTAATTGAATATCAAATCGATAAGATCGAATTGTCTTGTCGTTGGTGCTGAATTTCTATTTGAATTTTCCTTATTTTGTCAGCAATTGGTGCTTCCACTTTAACGTGTTAATTGAATATCTAATCGATAAGAGAAAATTGTCTTGTCGTTGGTGATGAATTTTTTTTGTGAATTTTTCTTAACTGGTCAACAATTGGTGCTTCGACATTAACGAATTAATTTGAATATCGAAATGGTACGAGAAAATTTTCTTGTTGCTGTTGAATGTTTTTTTTTAATTTTTCTTAACTGCTCAACAATAAATTGGTGCTTTCACCTTAAAGTGTTAACAAGAATATTGAAGTGATTTTTCGAATTCGAACCTGAGAGACGTCGGGAAAAGTACGACGACCACCCCGACGACGACGTTCACGGCAGTGTTCATCATTCCCGTGAAGACGCAGGTCAGCGCCAGCGTTATCATCGTGTTCGTCGACCAAATCATGTAAACTATGCAAGATAGCGCGGCCCCGTATGAAATAACTGCAATCAACCGAAGAAAACGGCGATTTAGATGCGGTAACAATGTGGACGTAACATTACTCTAATATTTACTCGCGGCCACTCACAAAGGAGATTCTTGTGGTTCAGAACCTGCGAGATGAAGCTGGCCGATAAGAGGAAGAGGCTTCCTCCGGTGGATATGAGAACGGTGTTCAGATAAACGGACTCGTTAACGACGATCTAAACCAGAGAGGAAATTACGATTGCAAATTCTGGAACGAATACTTAAACGGTGCGAAAGGAAAATTCGGGGAAAAACTCTCTTACGTCCGTGCAAGATAACTGTTCGACTTCCGCTGCTTTCTGCGCAGTCGAGTAATCGAGGATCTCGCAGAACGATGGATCCTGCTCTGTTGTCCCATTGTAGCTGACCGAATCGAAATTGTCCAATATGGTGAACAGCTGAGGCTGCCATAATCGAATCGTGTTCATCCTGAAAAACAAAGAGGAATTCCCCGTTCGGGGAATCAGAGTGCGAAGGCGATTAAAAATTCTGATGTTGTGTCTCGGAATTGTGTTATAATTGTCGTCACGATTGCGTATACTTTCACATCGGTGATCTACACGATTGACGTCAAGAATCGCGGGAGAACGTCAACGCATTTTGCACCGGCGGAACCAACGACAACGTCTACGCAGATAAAACGAACGTGTCGTTGGTGATGACGGAACTGGTTCGCCGATAAAATAGCATAAACGGTTGATCGCATTCTACGGAGCGGTCAACGATTAAATGGCACGCTCTTCAATCTTGTTCATGACGAGCTCTGTGTGCAATTAATTAACTTCGCGAGATAAAACGCACAAGGTTGATAAAATAGCGTGCATACTAAAAGTTTTCTCGATTTTTGTCGGTTACTCGATCTACTAATTTTTTTTTCAGAAAATCCTCAATGTAAAATTGGTTTTATGGTAAACATTTCTAGGTGGATCGATTTGGTATTGTTTATACGGAGACACGCTCAACGAGACAGACAATAAACACGTGCTGGCACTGCAAACACTCGTCGAGTACACGTCGAGTGTTAAATCGTGGGTGGACTCGTCTCGTTCGAGAAAATAAGTGAAAGAACAAAGCACTCACGTCAGCATCGTTGCGAATTGCATAGTGATGATCAAACAAAGCCGAGGGCAATGAGGATACGAGAGAATTGTTGCCTTTGTCTCTTTCTCGTTGCCTTTCGACAGCTTCCGTAAGGACCTCTCCTCCAAACTTTGAATCTTGAATCAGAACAGTCTCCGTTAACGAGGGAATTTCTCTTCTCTCTCGAAAAAAAGTCGATCCTTTACGAAGTCCAATGTGCAACGCAATTGAAAAGATGGTACTTTTTAATGTAAAAAATCTGGTGAATTTTTCAACATTGTTCAACGAGGGAATTTCTCTTCTCCGGTGAGGAAAAAGCCGATCTTTCACGAAATCCAATGTGCGACGCGATCGAGAAGGTGCTTTTTATAGCAGAAAATCTGAAGTATTTTTCAACAGCGTTTAAATTTCGATTTACAATTACTTACCGGATAGTCCGCCGCAGGTTTTCCGGTGTTCAGCCGATAAATCATTTGGAAAACCGCCAAGGCCTCGTCGTTGCGGCCTTGAGACATCAGGAACTTGGGACTTTCTGGAAATAAGGATAGGCAGACGACACCTAGCAGCATTGGGACGCCGCAAAGGGACAGGAAGATCCTCCAGGAGTTGTAGACGAAGCTGCCATCTGCCAAAACTATGGACCAGGATTGGGGAACCACCAGCCATGCTAGTGCTGGAACAAAAAATGATTTCGACCATTTTTAATACGTTCGCAAAGATTTTGGAGTTAGAGCAACACTTCGATCTACCTAACAGACGAATGATTGCTAAGGCTACAGAAAAATAAACCATCGAAACCTTCTAGGTGATTACCTGCAGTCACGATGTTTCCAAAAGTAATGGAGAAACCGAGGATCAATGGGATCCTTACTCTTCCTTTGATTCCGTAGAACTCCGAGCAGTACGTTACGGTCGAAGCATGGGGTCCGCTTATACTGCGACAAGAAAGTTACTCGTGCTTCGTAAAAAATTGTTATAAAAGAAATAATCAGTTCCAACGAAGCTCTAACTTCCTAACTCACATGAATCCGCTCAAGAATTTAAAGAACACAAGCGTCCAGAAGTTCTGCGAGAATCCTGACAGAACATTGCAAATCCCGTCCGCCAAATACCCATAAAGGAACACAGTCCTTCTACCTCGGACGTCAGCTATGTAACCCCACAGGAAACCACTCGACACCATTCCTATTAAACACGCGAAGACATTATTGCTAAATGAAAAAAATAAATGGTTGATCAATTAGACCCACCTACAAATGTGGCAGCGTTCAAGAGCCCTTTTTGGAAGAACGTAATTTGTAGATCGCATTCTGCCGATGGTAGTATAATCGAAATGTTGGAGGTGTCGATGCTGGTCGCCCAGGTCACGGGAATGATAGTCAGTAGCAGCAGATACTGAAACTTTCCGTAACCGGCTGCGGCGATTGCGGTTTCAAAGTTAGCGTGCTCTTGCCGCTGAACCTCTCCATCTGGACAGCGCAATGGAAAATGCAGTTTATTTTCTGTTCTGACCCTCCCAAACATCGTATCATTAACACAAAACATCATTTAAACACGATTAAAATGTTTTAGCTTATAAAAATGACAGGACGCAAGTTTGATTACAATATGTACTTGGATGGAAAAATTTGTCGAACCAATTCCCACGTATGCGACCTCGTAGTTTAGGTTCAGTGTTAACATAATTAAAATGTGAAATTATGAACATGGGATTATAAACGGAGAACAAGGCTCTATTTATTTAGATCTCGTGCAATTTTTATCACAATATGTACTTGGATGAAAAGATTTATCGAATCAATGTTCATGTATGATAAAATGACGAATACGAAACCGGTCATTGGATAACCGAGAGAGAATCGATGGTGTCGAAGCAGAAAAGAAAAATGAATGATAAACGGAGAATCTTCGGTGCAATTATTTGAAGGTCCACACGAGGATCGATGAACTTTTATGACAGAAGAAACGTAATCGACATACTTGTATCATTTCCACTCTCGTGCGGCAACTTATCGCCGACAATGCTGACGCTGACACTGTTTCTATTTTCCACGGGCATCTTGAAGGAAACCGCGATCTTCCATTCGATTCGACGATCTACGAAGAACAGCACAAAAACCTTCCTCCCCTCAGTCTGGATCTCCGGCTTTAATTAACGCGTCCTCGTGTTCGTGACTGCGTGACATTCGTGTCTACGGCCGAAAACGAGTTTAATTCGCTCGAATAACGAGTCTCGTTTGCACCAAAACCTCCTCACACATCGCAAACAATTTTATCGCGTGTGCAAACACCGTCAATATTTTCCCGTTTCCCGGTTCGAAATAAAGCCGTCATGCGAAAACCCGACGAAACCCGGCATGCAAATTCTGTTTCTCAATGTCGAACAATTCGATCGCGAAGACGTCAACGATGACAGATTATCAGAGAGATGTTGTCGCACGGTAAACGTTTAGTTCATTTGATATTCCAATGGCGCAATTGATAGACCGACTGACTTTACATAGACTTGTTCGGTTTTATATCGCGATACTACTCGGTTGTCGAGCAATTCGACCTCTTCTGGTACAACTGTTTGAACAGTTGTCACATATCTGCCAGTTACGCGCTCCCAGTGGGCTCCTGTGCAATAACTCAGCTTGTTTATTGACGACTTTCGTCGTTTTAGAAGTTTACGAGGCCTTAAATCACTGGCTGATGCTATTATGGAAATATCCTGTGTAGAACACCCAAGTATTTCGACTGTGCTCCTAACTGATTACCGGTTGCTCTCTTTTGCCTTCTCGAAAAAAAATCTACAGTCAAATTCCATTGTTACATATAGACATTTTTGTTCATTTACGAAACCACAATTTTCACGCAATTTATCCAACGGACGTTCGCCAGGTTTGTATGACGAGGTAATACATATTTAAATGTCTCTTCTTCAACGGCAGGACAATTTCGGCATCGAAAATCTAGTACACTGAAGGATGTAATGGGAACCAATGAGATCATCGTGCAATACCTAGTGGCAGATTGTTTACAGATCTGCGGGAGATAAAAGTCCAGTAGAAAAACAGGCCACGCGGACGAAACAAGTGGGTCGCGTAACTCGCCACACCGCGCCGGCTCCAAATTATGCAACTATCCTTTCTCGTTACATCGTTACAGGACAGTTGCCAAGGTACAACGTCGCGGATTCACGCTCACGATTTTATCGATCAAATTATGCTTTTCCGTTCACGAAAACCAGCCACTGTGTTTCAAAAGTGTTCGAAACGAACGTTCCGCGTTTCGCAACGGCTATCCGGTATCCTTCGCTTCCGATTAGGCGATTGGCGGGTGCTGTCTTCGTGTTGGAATTCGCTACTATATTTCGTTCGCAATCGTACAAATTATTACTACTTGTTTCTGTTGAAAATGATTCATCTTGTTCAAATAGGATGTTAATTCGTCTAGAATATGGATTCGGGTGCTCCTCTGCTGTCTTCGCGTTGGAATTCTGTTCGCAGTCGTACAATATATTAATACTTATTTACGTCGAAAATAACATTCGATTCCGTTTCAATATGATCAAATGAAATGAATCGTCTGGAATATGGATTTAGCAAAAATGTATACTAAATATGCATCAGGCTGAGTCACAGATAAGTTCCTTCTTCAACCACAAATTGCAACGACGCGTTTGTCATTCTAATGACTCATTACACTCGAACCGCCTCATAAATGGCAACAAAGTAATGGAAAATAGTGGCGAACATGTAAACGGTCAATAGACAATTGTTACTCCGTTTACCTGGCTGACAATTCGGCGCACCAAAGTGGAAACTATTTACGACTCGGCCGAATGTATTCGTTAAATCGTAATTTCTTAATCTTTTTGATACTGTACACCTAAGAAATAAGTTTATCGAATAACTCCCCTCGTGGATGTGGATCATTAAAACGCGATGTTGAAAGTACCGCGTGAATGAAATTATTGCAGTTTTCGCAGTAAGTTTTGAAACTTTACTTAATAGTTGTTTTCTCCGAATTGTCAGAAACGGCGGTCCCGCTTGGGCGTGTTTCCCGAGCCTGCTCGAACGGTGCGTCTCTCGTAAATCGGCGGCACGCTATCATAAATCATAGCACGTATCAGAAGGCATAATAAAAAAAAATGCGCGTAACTGCGCGCCGCCAATCCAGATAAGTATTCACTGCCGCGTACGGTGTAAAATGGTATGCAATCTCGACGGGCGTCAATGCCAGTTGCCCGAGAACGGTCGCGAACAATCGATTAAAATTATTCCGAAGGTGCATCATCGTTGCATCGACGAAACGCATGATCAGCGGGATCGACGAAACCATGAAGCAATTAAACGGATCGTTGGGATCTCATTGACGATCAAACGACGCGCGCGCACGCCCGGTCATCTTCTTTTAAACCGAAGCGGCTAGTTACACGCTTCGCGTACTTTGCCGGCTGCTTTGTTCCTTTGTTGCAAGCAGCCCGATACAGGAAATATCATGTCCACCCTGACCTTACGTTCACGATACCCCCGGCCAGATAGCCGTTGAAAATTATCCGAGTTCCTACAAAAGCGACGGCCATTGTCTCCTCGTCAGTCGCACGAGAGGATTACACTCGTACCAGTCCTCTTATCGCCGAAATTCTAATTTCTCTATTCGCAAACGACGGCGCCCTTGCATCATCGCGGTATGCGCTGAATCATCCGTGGCGTCGTTAATTACGCGCGCATAAGTTGCTTCATTTGTGGACTTCGCGCTGCGCAGATCGTGGCGCGCGGTCAATCTTTAATTGCTAATCAGTCGGCTGTATTCTACGAATGTCTAGCAGAAACGACTTGCTGCAATTTAAAATAGATGACTCTCCGTGAGCGACCAGGCTCGTTTATGTCCGGAGCGAAATTTCACTAAATTACTATCTTCCCAATGTTTATTTTTCCCTTTAACGCTAGGTTTACGGGACGCAGAGCCGGATTAAGCAGAAGCAGCAAATGCTACGGGCCCCGCTTGCAGCAGAAAAAGCCCTGGCTACCGTTAACAAATATTTCTGCTAAAAAAAGGTGCTTCATTGTGTTTTGTTTTATTATCAAGCGAAACCTAGGGCCCCCCAGGTAACATTTGCTACGGGCCCCGCGCTTGCTTAATCCGGCCCTGACGGGACGTGTTCTAATATTCTTAATTTTCGAGTATTAATCCCCTGCACCACTAAAATTTCTGTACCATTATTCAAAATATTGTTTAGATTATTAACTCTGTATCGGTATCTAATCAATTACTAAACATTTAGGTATTGTACGAGGTATTTACCAGTTTCATATCCATAAAATTTCAAGAATCATAGGGAATGGAAATATTCTAGATCGGAAGAAATTTTTAATTTTCCAGTCAAAATAGCTCCGAGTGCAAAGGGTTAAGATTTTAAGGGTAGAACATAAATCAATCGTGAACAAAATCGACGAAAGTCACCCACTGAAGGTGCAAAACTTTGGGATTTGTCAATACATTATTTTCATAAAAATTGGCGAATCAATCGGGTACAATAAGTAGACCAACGAATCTAGATAATATTCCACTAAATGTATGTTTAAAACAATGGCTGGACGTCTACAATTGCCTGGCAGAAGCTCGATTAGTTCCTCATCCACTTCCGAAAACCGTTTCACGTGTTATGAAACATACAAGTAGTTTACTTACAGAGATAAACTACGCATGCAAATACAGATAACTACGTTGACAGATAGTGTACACAACATTCCGGGGGAAGTTACGTGCGCCATATATCTGAGGAAAATAATATTTCATGCGAGCAATTTGCGAAGACGCTCGCTCGACCTCCGCCGACGCGAGCTTATCTTAAAAATACATACACCGGTTCGAAATCAGTATCAAAAATAACAGCGCGCGATCAAACCCGTCAAAATATGGTCGACGAAGCAAAGACACGGACGGGATCGAGTAATTATGCAATGTTTTTATTCGCCGACGTTTCGCGTCAGGGCCGGCCACCTTCTCGTCCTCGCGCGATGCGAATTGTTTACGATGTTCGGATGCAAGAGGGGCTTCGATGACGCACAAGGGACCGTCTGGTTAAATCTGATTCTTGTGATCGGCTCTCCGCGCGCGCGCCTAAAATCTGATAAGCCTCTAATGAAACTTACCTTCGGCGCCGGTAATTGCTACACCGACAATACTAATGTTAGTTCAATACTAACAGAAGGTCACGACGCTCGGGCGTCTCGCTTCGAACTCGCAGAACCCCGGAAAAATGTTAGCCGTCGCACAATGTGAAATGTATTCCGATCATTCTGGGGAATTTAATTCAGAAATTGAAAATTTTTCAAACATCGCGTAGTTCTGCTCCTACAAAATCAATACTAAACTTTAAACGTATTTATGTAAGACTGTGTTTGCAACTTCCTTATATCTTTTAAATTGAAGAAACCTTCTTCAAAAACAGTCATGTTAACGCTAACCTATACAGTGTTTTATAAAAACTACAAGATCGAATTTTTATTTAATTTCTCTCAATTTTTACAAGAATGCGTGCTCGAATGAAGAAATATATTGAATAATTTCGAATGGAATCATCCTTGTTACTTCAATAATTGTAAAATAAGAAATGTGAAACCGGTGATTAGAACGGCGGTGGTTAGTGTCAAAGCAATTAGAAATCATCGTATTTTGAGAAGTTTAAAAAGAATACATGATAAAGGAAAAGAAACAACATCGTTAAGAATTTAATTCCCCTAAATGATCGAAACAACACGCCGTGCGCCGGAGAAGAAAGAGATGCCGTGAGTAAAAATAGAATGCGTCGGAACGAAAATATTGGCAAAGCGCTTATTTTTCTCATTTTTGATCGTCGGCGGGAGAAGGTGGCTCGTTCGAATTCAACGAACGCTGGTTCGTCTTCATCTTCTGCACGTGGTAGTCCTGGCTGGCCTTTCTCGCCCGACGATACTCCAAAGAGTTCATGTACTCGGACACCTTCGGCGGGAAAAGAGTTACAAGGTCAGACGATTGCCGTATCAGGAGAACGCGGGGCTCGTTTCGCCGGAGTAATTAAAGTTTCCTGTTCTAAACACGCCCGGGGTCGTCGTTGCGTGTCAAACGGCCTGTTTACAGCCCGCTCAAACGACTCCCTGGTCCTGTTTACCTTTCTAAATCCTTTTACCAGCCGATGGACGTCCCTCGGACGTCCACCAGCCCACCAGAAAGCGAGCTTACACCTCCGACGTTTTCTCAACCCCGCGTATCGCTCGAAAAAAAACAATATTTCCTAGCCGAAACTCGATTTTTTTCAACTATGACATTTGTTCACGGCAACGGCCGCTATCACGGGTGCGTGAGTTCGTTAAGCGACGGCTATGACGCCTATATTTTTGCAAAAGGAACAAAAATAAAAGTAGCCAAACTTTTTTAATATCGGACCAATACGAATTGAATTTTTTTGAGAAGTTAGAAGAAATTGTCGGAACAGCAGAGAAAATGCAACTTTTAGTATTTTTTCTACAATTCCGGCCAATTGCGATTTTTGATAAAAGCATCTCTTTACATCGCGTAGTAAACTAATTGCTCTAACTTCTCAAAAAAGTTAAAATCGTATAGTCAATTATTAAAAGAGTTATAATTTCGTTAGACCGTCCGAATATTAATGCGAGCCGGTGTATTTCCGGTGGAAACGTAAGAATCGCGGAAAGATGAGAGATCGGGCCACACCGGGACCCACCTGAGCGGTTAAAGCTCATTACACTGCTCTGTTTCGCCTCTTTGCTACTTGTTCAGGATACACGGGGCGATCGCAGAATCACCGCATGCGGTATTTAACCGTTCCTCGAAGAAATGATTTCTGTTATTCGACGCGTTTGATTCCGATCTAGGTGTACGCCGATCTCTTTCCGGCGTGTGTCGAGCTTCTAGCGGGATTCGTAGCGGTAAAGGACGATTAATATACGCAGAATCGCAGTGGGATAATCGGTTTTTCTACCCCGGGGAACTCGGTTAGGGAGAGAAAAAACCGGAGAAATGTACGTCGTAGACGATAAGATGAATATCGGAATAGCGGTGGACATTTGCGAACGCTTCCGCGCTGCGTGGAAATTAATCGAGTCGCCTTGCTGTCTGGTTGACGCATCGATCCCTATTCTACAGCCTGCTATGATTTATTTCCCGGTGAAATAATATTTCCGCGAATCCAGAGACGTCTTTCGGAAAACCTCTGTATCTATTTCATATAGTTCACATATTTCCATCGTCAATCAAATTCTTCATTATACAATTGCAGACGTTGCACAGCGTAAAGTCACGTGAGAAATTAATTATACCCTTAACGATGCATTCAATACCGACACACAAGCATAGAAATCAATACGTGAAATCAATACGTTTATATTCGTTATAAAGGAAATTGTGTCCACAAAAGCTCCAGCAAAACGGTTGCCCGAGAAATTTTCAGAAAGAGCATCACGCCCGTTGCAATGTGGGTCACTGGCGCGTGTATTGCTCGCGTGACGTTCGCTCGATTGGAAAGCGAGTTTTCGCGACCGTGTCACTAATTAATGCTAAACTCTCGACCGCGAGTTTGCACGCGTCGCATCATTATTAATCTGTCGTTCCGAGGAACGTTCGAATAGTAGCGTCGCCGCTCGAATACGAAACGCGTTATCGCGTGGTGCGTCACGTCACTCATTACCCGGTGCAACAACAATGTTGCAGATTTTATAGGCGAACGCGCGCCCGCAGAATTCTGCGTATCGAACTCGCAGAAGCGTAATCGAACGGTGCGGTAATTAATAGTACACTGGCTGCCATAAATCTCGCCGGGGCCCGCGCGGACGCATTAAACCGAGACCTTTTATGTGAAAGATTTTACACGATCAATGTGCTCCCTAATGAGCGGTGTCGACGCGCTGAATTAATGATAGTGTCCGAGAGTCATTCCCGACCGCTCCGCCGAACAATTAAATCGAACGGTGATTTACTAGGCTCGCATAATAGCTCTCTCTTCCACGTTTGACGATGGCCGCGGAGGAATTCGGGACTGACCGAGTGTACTTTGAATTGCTTGTTTCCCGGTGGACTTAATTGTCCGGTTAATAGCCGCTCGAGCGACATCGTTCCCGCTAATGGCGATAATGGGCTGCCGCGAACGACCGATAACGAATATTAACCTCTTTTTCATACTCCTGGTGACCCTTGAATATCCCGTAGGACATCACGCCGATCATCGCCAGCAAGATAATCCTCTGAGACGCGATCTTGCTGGTTGGCCATTTCCACTTGGCCATGATGCCACGGGAAAGTTCTACGATCTTTTCAACACGACCGGAACCATTTTATAGCAGACTTTTTAAACGGTCTTCTTCGTCCACAGCTTCGTCAGACGCTACTTACAATTTGTTTCTTCGACGGATTTGATTAGGAGATCATTTTGAACGACACAGGAAATTTGTTGATTCGCGGTTCGACTAAATTCTGCGTCCCGAACAACTTCAGGAAGAATATTGTGGGTTGCTACGTTCAATTCAACTATGATGCAACGGAAAAGCTTTTAGGATGTGGTTAATAGGCGTTTCATCATTTTAAGCAGACTTGTCGATCGAATGGTCTTTGTTACAGGCTAATTTTAATGTTTCTTCGGTGAATTTAATTATTGGTACATTTTGAACGATGCAGAAAATTTGTAGACTCGCGGTTCGACTAAATTCTGCGTCCCGAACAACTTCAAGAAAGATATTGTTGGTTGTTATGTTCAGACGGTTTAATAGTTTATTAGATGTTCAGCAATGTTTACTATCCGAGCACGAGAGGAAAACAAGTACAGACGCTTTCGCAACGTAGAACTTGACTTTCCAGACGATAATATAATCTCATTCGAATTTACCATGCTGCAATTTATTTGTCACGCTCGATGTCGTTCGTGATCAAGCGTCGTTGCCGATCTATCACGCAAGAGCCGACTTTCTTCGGTTCTGGTCGAACCGCGAATTCAATTAATACCATTCACATTCGTTCATTGATAAATCTCGTGTTCGGGCTTATGTAACGACGGGTTTCATCATTGCTTTTCTATATTAGTTTTGTTTCTACTATCGTGAGACAATCTCTATTTCAAGCCGGATGCGGTCATCGAGTCACGCTCGCTTCTTCCGGCGCGGCGCGAAGAAACGATCTACTGTATCTGCTGTTGGTAAAACTTGAATAAAATCGCGACGATATTCCTTTCGGAAATGCCGTTTTTTAGTTAATTTATTGGCGACCTGCTGTATTTTGTATATTTACTTCAAGACACAATTTTGAAGAATCTGAAAACCTCATACAAGCATCGTCTGGAGCGAATGTGTTAATTAATGTCTTAAAATTACAGTGCTTTGTTCTACCCAAACTTTGCTTAAAATAGCAAAACCAAATATCTTTATCAAGACCAGCATACTCATCATTAACCCATTTGCATCGTAAAGAAGAATAAAAAATAATGCCCTTTCCTCCACTTTTTTTTTAGTATGTTTAAGAACAATTGCAAACACTGATAAGAAGTATCTACATACGTTAATGATGTAAATGGGTTAAACGCAAAAATGAACAAAACATTAAACGAACTACTGTATAATTATAGTCATTCATTTCTACAAACCAGTCCACATTCTCAAAATAAAACAATATTTCAAATAAAAAGTAGCTAGCACTCACAGTTATGCTTGAAATAACATATTGAAACAAATTCTTAAAACCATTCCCAAACGAAAATGTTTAAGGTAGTATTCTGGTTCTTCACATAGTCAAGACTTTAAATTTCTTCTGGTTCCGACCATAATTACATTCATGCGGATTAATAAACAAATTCATTTTTTTGTTACTACATAAAAAATCACGCATGTAGTTCAAATACCAATAAATAAATGAGAAAATTTATTAAATTTTTAAGAAGTTTTTCAAACTATTATTTGCGTTTCCTAGAATTGTCAAGTAATATATTGGTATTTTGTAAAACTTTATACACAGCATAATTATAGCTTTATACACGTACATAAACATAAAAGAAATTGCCTTTACTTTTACACCATTCGAATTGAAATAAATATTATGATTTCGAAATCGAGAGGAAAAATTAATTTTTATTCAAACACCGTACGGAATAGAAAATTGAATATTATTTATTTTGATCATTAAATGAAGTAAAGTTACGTTGTACACAGAAAAGATAACTTAATCGTAAATTTCTGTTCTATGCAGCTATTTTTATGCAAGCAAATTGCACTTAAAACACGAACTAATTGAAATTATTTTTAAGAAAGAGAAGTAAATGAAAAATGAAAGTGAGCAAAATTGAATATTATTTATTTTGATAATTAAATGAAATAAAGTTACGTTGTACACAGAAAAGATAACTTAATCGTAAATTTCTGTTCTATGCAGCTATTTTTATGCAAGCAAATTGCACTTAAAACACGAACTAATTGAAATCATTAAAAAAAAAAGAACTAACTGAAAAATGAAAGTGAGCAAAATTGAATATTATTTAATTTGATCATTAAATGAAGTAAAGTTACGTTGTACACGGAAAAGGTAACTTAATTGTAAATTTCTGTTCTATGCATCTATTTCTATGCAAGCAAATAGATGTCCTTAAAACACGAACTAATCGAAATTATATTTAAAAAAAAAGAACAAACTGAAAAATGAAAGTGATCAAATTCACTGTAGATTAAAAAATCACATCGTGGATGAATTTAATATCACGGCCGTAAACGTGATTCACTGTGATAAATCCCGATGTGATAAATCCCGACTAGTGATTTCGCAGGCGATCACTGGCAGAAGGAGAGACTCGAAACCAGAATACCCCTAAATAAAAACCGGGTATCGAACGGGAGGGTTGATCGAGCAGAATCGCAGAAGAAGCAGCGGCGTTGAGAAGCGGGTTGAACCGTTGGTTGTAAGATGTCGCTGTGGCCGTTGCAAGATGGCGTCCGGTCAATAGGCGAATAGCAGGGAGGCCGGAGGCGCTCTCGAGGTTCGTGGGTGTTCTCAGCCCGGAGCTGGAGAGGCTTTAGGGCCGTGCTTGTGCCGTTGGAATTTTCCTGCACGGTGGCCGTACATCGGTGGAGTACGGTGTGGTGATCTTTCACAAGAGAAACCAGTGGTGTTTGTCGTGTTGTTCGCGGTATCTTTTTGTGGCGATGTACGCGGGACTGCGCGTCGCGGACGCGTCGACCTGAGCCGTCTTCGGCGTGTGTTCAACACCCCGGACTCTCTTCGAAGATGCTGGCGTGCGAGGCGGCGACAGAGGAGGCGCGTTCGCGAAACTGTCAAGAAGATCGTCCCGGCAGTTGTGCGTGAGTCAGTGCGGGTCTCCCGTTGTGGATCGAAGGACGAGACACGCGCGTCAACCACAAAATGGCTTCGGGCGACAATGTGGACGTGATCGAGGTGGTCGAAACGAGCTTCACGGGCCCGGCGCAGACCGCCGACGATCATCTCAGGCCCGAGCTGCCCGCGGACGACGACAGTGAGTACTCCTTCGCTGTACTACCTCCGGAACAAGACTAGCCAGAGAAATACGAGGTCTGATTGGTTATCGAGCGCACATCATTTTTGCTATTGGTCCGAGTGACAGTGTCACCGAGCCAAATTTCAAAAAGCTCTTCTCCTTTACTGCTTTACTAACCATGAGGTCTGATAACCAATCGAGCGAACATCATTTGCTATCGGCTCGAGCGACAATGTCGGATCCCAAGCAAAGACAGTGACAGATGATATTACGGAAAGGTGGACAGTTCTTTCCAGCACTGAACTTTCCACGTTGCTGGAAAGATTGAAGTCCACACATCGATCATCGGTAGACTGGGGACCTTTATGCATAATAGAAATGTTCTGCATTGATTGCGGGAAGCAGGGATAACATAAAAATCGACTTCATCCCTTAATGACTGTGTTGCGTTAGAAACAACATTACGATATTCTTGAAATTCTTCTAATCCTTCACTGTTTTATATTTCACCGAAGCATAAAGATCTGCAGTCTACTTGTTAGTTAGAATTTTGATGCTGGTTTCAGTGACAATGTCTCTCGCCCGATTTCTGTCTCGCTAGTCTTCTTTCCAGCAACGCGTTACACCCGTCGCTGCACGTCGGCCCGCGTCTCCCAAGTGTCACGAACATAACCTAGAAAATCGGGAGTCGCGATACCAGACGCTCCCACAGATAGCCTCTCTCTCTTTCTCTTTTTACTCGACCTCTGTATCTTGCTCGGTCTTCCCCCCTCTCTCTCTCTCTATCTCTCTCTCTCTCCCTCTCGGCCAGGCCAGACGAGAGGAATAGGCGTGATCGATCGATTCCGGACGATCGGATTTTCGTTTCGCTTCCGCATGCCCGCGCCACGCAAACGTCCGTTAGAAACTCGCCTGTCACGCGATCAACCGTACACACTACGGCATACGACCGTCTCTCCCTTAGCTAGGCTAATCCAGTCCGCGATCTGACAGCTGATGGGTGTCAACCGTACTGTCGCCGGACTACCAGAGATGGCAACGAGCACTCTGTACACTCTGACCGATGCTCCGAATCAGACTAGAACGACCAGGGTCTTCTTTTTTTTCGTGTGGGCGGTTGTGGGACGAATAGCCCTGACATTCGAATAACTAGATTCGAAATAGTGTCGACTTTCTTACTCGTCTTGATTATTTGAATTCTCTGACGGATTTAGTCTGGCAGCACTTGCACCATGCATTCGCGTGGTTGGTACTAGATGCTAGTGGTTAGGGATGCCGTGAACTGTTACTTTTGGAATGAAGTTAAAATCACGGTCAGTGATTTTGTATGCCATGACTAAATAGTAGTGGTGGTGAATTATCGAGGTATTAGAAAACTATTCTAAGAATTATTTGCTATTTTAAATTAGCCCTACACATTTTTGTTATAAATGCATCAAATCCGCTGTCTATTTGTCACTAGTGTCTGTCAGTGGAAAGTATACGAGTATCAGTATCGAAATATACAAATGATATTATCTTGAATTTCTTTAAACCTCTTATCCTTGGAATACGATAGAAGATTATGAATTTTTATAGACTTTCTTTTTTCGCCTTCTGCTAGCGTAATTGAATTACATTCCTTTGTGTAGCACTTCGCGGAACCGTACGAAGTCGCTTTGTGCTTTCAACGGTTTTTTCTCTCCACCTCGTCGTCCAATCGTCGTTAACGCTCCGTAATAGAATTATTTTTCACTTGGCTGGCGCCGCAACCCAGCGCTGAATCAACTTCCACGAAAATCGGAAGACTCATTGGAAATCCTGTTCCATCTTCTACCATTCTTTTCGTCGACAAAGTATATTCCTATAACGAGCCGATTTCTTCATTTTTACCCCAAGAACTAGAAGAACTAGTGTCTCAATACATGCATCTATGAATCACAGTGAACAGTTAAAAAATTATCTTCGAATCGTCTGTTTACACGTAACGCATTGTTTTAAATGCTCTTTATCGCGCGGATCGTTATCGATAATATTTCTCATCGTAAATATTATTGTGTCGCCATCTTGCATTTCGAAGGTCCACGCGATCACATATGTACCTTGCAGCGATTACAACTTCTTGGAACTCCCAGATAAAAATCTCTAAACTGATCTGTCTGATAGGATCGCCGTCTGATCTAGAACAACCATCGCCACTGAAGTACCAATCGAAATTAAGTGCAACTATTCTGCACAACATTAATAATAATTGCTCATAAATAGACTGCGGATTCGATGCATTTATGGGAAGAACAAGTTGGCACAATTCAAAGCAATGGAAAGCTTAAAAGAATTCCAGAATGTCAATATATTATTTCGAACTTATTAAGGTAATTAAAGGAATAAATAATTGGCAATTGATGCAGTGAATTTTTATTATGAATTAATCCTTTGCACTCATTTGTCGAGCCTGACTCGACATCTGATAAAGAAACTTTAATTTCTTATTTAGTTAAAAACAAATATAAATTACAACAAAGTTTGACAGCTATATTTAATATAATTTAATATAATTAGTAAACAAAATTGTTTAAAATAAGTAGCAGTCAAGGAACTGTCCTTTGAAGTAACTTTCAAATAAAACTATTATTGTTGGTAATAAAATTGAAAACTAATTCAGAATGAATGAATCTTGTCTTTCTAGGCAAATTGATGACTATGCGACCATAATGTAACTTGACCAGCCAAGTTTCACCCCTTCAGAGTGTCGCAAACCCTACAAAAATAGTTTCCAAAGGGTAGTTCTGTGTCCTCCTAGTCTTCTAAGGATCGGAAGACCTCCGAAACAATTTTCAACGAACATGATCGCTCCGATGATTGTTAGGAATGAAATTTCAAGGGATAACGGCGTGTTCGACGTCCCCGCTGTCAATAGCGAGTCGTGCACCCGGTGCGTGTGCACGACTTTCGTTTTTGAACTCGGTTAACGTTCCACTTTCTCGTTTCTTTCCCGGAATATGCATCGGCTTTAACTGATCGCGCGGGCATGCGATTCTCGTTCCACCGCGGGCCGCAACTTAGAGAACGGGACTTCAGTTTCATTCACTAATGGGTGACCGCGTGAGTATGGGTGTGTACGAGAACGGGCCGACGGTTACGTGACCCTATTTCACGCGATACACACGTTACCTATGCTTTTCGATATGTTACAGATAAATCCACGGGGGACAAGATGACGGCGCTTGACGTAAGTTCGAAACTCCCATAGCTCCACGATTATGGTTTTTACCAGACACGAAAATCATTGCTCCACTCTCCAGGTGCCGTAAGCTAGGGTCAGCGTGGCTCGAACTGTTCGACTTATCGCAAACTGGCAAACTTCTTCAACTTGTTGCTGTTACCGTCTTGGGGCGTTTGATTTTGTCCGTTCGTATTTTTGATGCTTTAAAATGACGACGGAAATATTTAAATTTTTACATTTTTTAGCTCAAATGTTACAATTCATAAATTCAAGACGTTTTTTAAATTAGGACATAAAATACGCAGTCTGTCCTGATCTACAGGTTTTGTTTAACATATTTTTATGAGCATTAAATTGATCATTTTAATGTTTGATTCATTTGGGACACGTTTTCCCGTTATCCGATCGAGCTCGAACTTTGCACAGATTTTTCTTGGTTTATTTGAAACAATCCCGAGAGGTGAAAGAAATTCAAAAGTCGAAAATAAGAGCCATCCTAACGCGTCGCTCTGTTACGATAAATTAATTCCGCCAGCGGCGATAATGAAAAACATTGTGGAAACTTGAAGTTTAATTAAAAGCTCGAAAGTTCAAACGGTTCCACCAGCCCTAGCTGGAACCTGGAAGCGGACTATAATTCTCGTATGAATTATGAAAGCTTTTGCCAAGAGAAATCGAAGGATACAAGAGAAGCAATCCACCAACTAGTTCCGCAGAGGACTATAAACTTCGGTCGACCGGAGAGTGCTATTTTTACAAGCGCAGGAAATTGAAAATTGATTTTACATTCAATTAATGTTCCTCCGATGAACTTGTATACTAGGAAACGTGCGTAGAGCGTGTACAGCGATCTAATTGAACGTGTTTTTGATCAGTGGCATTTCGTTCCGTTAGGTCGCCGTTGCAGAAATTGTTGAACGCGAAAAAAAGCGAAGCGTATATATCACGATGAATTTAAACAACAATTTAATATTGTGCAGCGTTCACACTCGCATGATTCGGTGCGACCCGGTGAGCGGAATAGATAACCGATGTGGGCACATTATCGAAATTCTTGGGACGTATATCGCTCTTCCGCTCCACCGGTTTGTTTCTATGGCTGATAGACGAAACCACATAAGATGCATTCAAAGAGAATTTATATTCGAGCGCCTGTCAGGACTTTTTCAAACCTTTAAAACCAGTAAGTTTTTCCGTGTTTCAACTAATCGCTTCAAAGCTTACATGGAAATTGATTAGATAACTTCTTTGTCCAAGCACATATTATAATCAAAATTGCACAAAATGTAAATAAATAGGGCCTTGTCATTTTTACAAGCTGAAACATGTTAATCGCTTTTAGGCTCGGTGGGTTCAGTGTTAAATCTAAACGAAACTCTAAATTCCTTATGGCAGTGTTTAATCGTTAAAGTAAATACAATCTGATTACTGGACAGCGGATTTGATGGATCTATCAAATCATTAGAAGAATTTAAAAATACTGTTACATCATTTTCAATCTATTGAACATATTCAGAAAGAAAATCAATGTCTATTTCGCTCCAGTTTGTTGCAAATCAGGTACAAAATTTTGATTTTGCATAGAGATCCGCTGTCTACTGATTACTGCGAAGAGATTCGAAACTGTTAAAACGATCGGCGCGGAAGAGGCAGCATGGCGGACCGTCGAACGGCGCGATAATTATAATTGTTAATGCAACGGACTGTAGCTCGCTCTGTCGCACGATTACTTTCGTTCCTCGGCATCTAGGCACGATAAATCGCTGGTCGTGACTGAACTCGTTACATAAAAAAGAATTCTGGTTATTTATGTAACCATAGGTGTTCGCATCGGTGCTAGATTTAAATGAAAAAGCGCGGCCAACGAAGTAACGATGCCACGGAACAGATGTAGCTCGCAGACACGGCTGTTATGTAAGAAAAATCCTTGCTATCTCCCGCTGTTCGATTCGCGCATTTTCGCACGTTTCATTCTTGCTCGTCGTGGAATGTCGACGGTGCCGCGTCGATTTGCCGCGTTCAAGGTACACACCGTGTTCGACCGATTGCAATTTCCCTCGGCCGTGGATTCACGAAAAAAGTGAGAACAATCTCTGTCGACACGCGAAAACAGCATCGAATCATTTCGCTTTCGTGAGTTGACGGAATCTTGGATCACTCTGCCGCCGCACAGCCTCTTCGAATTTCAGTCGAACATCGTTTTGGTGAACTTGAAACGCATTCTCGGAAGTGCTTCATCGTTGATGTAACACCCTGAGTTAACACCACGAATAACGTTCACAAATTAATGACGTAGATACGCTCTAACATCCGCGATTGATGTCTAGACTGCGGATCTTTCTGCAAAATAAAATTTGTTGAAGTTAACCTTTAGTTACTCCCTTGGGGTCATGGTAATTTCGATGTCTTCATAAATGCACAATTCCTGTGAAACTTCCTGTCAAAAAATGTTGACAGAGATCTATCTAATGTAAATAAATAGACATTATTATATTGAGGTCCTACAAGACCCCATGCGGTAACTAAAGGTTAATTGTAAAAACCATAGATTTAATGAAAGTGTATTCCTTAAAATCCGGAGTCTGGTGATCATTGTGACACGCTCTTCGTTCTGGAGTTGTCAACGATCGTCAACCATGCGGCAGTTGTAAGGTTAAACGGGTGCAAATTCCCAGTTTGCATAGATATCGACGGCATAGCGATCCCATTGAAAAATCCACACGATCCAGGAATAGCATCATGCACATGCACCAGTATGCGTCACCATTGTCACTCGGTTCTTCAAGGTTCCACCGTCGTTGAGGACCTCGAATGCACGGCCGGTGGACAGAGACACGGGCTGTATCGATTCCTTTTAATTTCCTGTCAATGGTCGGTCCGAACGCGTCTCTCCCGTCCACTCATTCAGCGGAATCGCAATCTATTTCCGCACGGGAGTGGCGTTAATCAATCTGTCGTCGTCGATACGGTGACGAAGATCGTGACGCGAGATTACGAGCGATTACGCGCGCGAGAGTTGAGCATTCCCTATCTTTGCGCTCCAATCCGAACAACATTGAAATCAGCAAACACATTTGAACCTGTATGCGACAGCAATTTTGCTCGTTCCCTTCCTTCCTCCCAGTTGGGCTCATAATTATGAAAGTGGTCTAAGTAAGTGAAAATTTTAAAAATGTGAGCTTGTTAGTTTTATTTCACACGCATTGTTTTAATGTGGGGATGTATTTAAATCTAAAATCAAATTCATCTTTCAATCATTATATTTAAATCTGAAATCAAATTCATCTTTCAATCATTATATTTAAATCTACATTCAAATTCAACTTTCAATCATTATATTTAAATCTAAAATCACATTCAACTTTCAATCATTATATTTGAATCTAAATTCAAATTCAACTTTCAATCATTATATTTAAATCTAAATTCAAGTTCATCTTTCAATCATTATATTTAAATCTGAAATCAAATTCAACTTTCAATCATTGTATTGAAATCTAAAATCAAATTCAACTTTCAATCATTATATTGAAATCGATATACAAATTCAACTTTCAATCATTATATTTAAATCGATATACAAATTCAGCTTTCAATCATTATATTTAAATCTGGCTTGGACCACTTTCATAATTATCGAAGCTTCCACACAGACCGAATGTTGAACTTGAAAAGTTGACTTTGAAATAAAGACTGCGCGTTGACGACGAGCGAAATGTTATCGCGAACGCCAGCTTTAACAAGGTGAATCGGTCTTCTGGGAAAAAGTTACGCGAGCGATAAACAATCGTGCGCCGACTAAGCGCGGTAAATAAGGCAGCGTGATCGTTGCGAGCTAGATAGACAGTAGCGAGGTACAAGAATAGTCGTCTAATTATTCATTCGGATGACGCGTAACTGCTTCCTCTCTTATGTTTGTCTTCTTGCCGATAAATGGCCACGAAGTGTGTCATCGGACTGACCGCCGAATTTTCCAAGCTCGTTAAATTTCGAAATAGAGTCGCATTTGAATTGAGCGATCAACTTCCATTTGCTAAGGGTTCAATTATAGGCTAGCTTCCTTTAAAATTAAATTGTTAGTTATACAATATGCGTGAAATAAAACAAACATATTTTTCGCTTATATTCTTCAATTAGAGTGACATAAGAGTGACAATATGGTATAAGCCGATGGTCTACCATTATACGTAATGTACACCGTCTGCCAGCAGTTCCATGAAATAAATCTATTAGGGTGTACCACACCCCATATGAGTAATGCAGGGTTAAGGGTGAAATCTAGCCCTGAGCACGTATAATGTGAGACCCTCCTCACCTTACCGCATGTTATTGGAGCTATGAAATACAGTGGCACCCATTAACATTCGGACGCTCTCAAGAAACCGATAAATTAGACTAACTAGTAAGAGTAATTAGCTTACTGCACGATGTGAATTGTAGAGAAAGTACTAAATTTATCGTCCTTTTAACAGTGTCCGAATATTTGTGGGAGTCACTGTACATCTATGAAATTCCCTCACCAAAAAATCTCTACTAAATCAAATGTTAATTCGAATTGTCTGCATACTGGGTTGTTTATGCTGACGACAAGGTCTTTTACATAAACTGCAAATTCCGCCACAGGTAGCAGCAACCCCAGGAATTTAAAACAGCATCGTAGAGAGGTTAATTAGACCTGTACAGCACAATAAAGGGATTAAGTGGGGGAGGTTGAGGTGGTGGTAATCAACGGAGACAATGATACCTCCGAGGGAAAGCTTCTTTTGTAGACTTGAATTTCGGACTGGCAAGCATCGCTGCTAGAACAGCCGTCGTAATTGTATTGTACTGTTTGCAGAGCTCGGTAACACAGCATGGCACCACGGGGCTCAAGACCCCTGCGGGGGTGTCGAGGAACAAGTCGGAGCGAGAAAGAAAGATTGGCCACAGAAGAGTTGGGGTGGGAGGTGAAATCACGTACAAAAAGGTGAAGTATTGAATTCTGCAAGAACGTTAATCGATTCGCCTTCAGATGTAATAGAGATTCCAGGAAGAATAGAGAGGGTTGTACTTGTACTTTGAAAGAAATTCTCCAAGAAACATACTAAAGCGATGAAATAGTTTGAGCAACGAGAAACTTGTTGACCATTCTTTATCGAATATCCATCGCTAGCAATGTCCTACAGATTTTATGCATTTCTGACGAAGATGCAACATCTCCGATAATATGTCATCGGTGCATCAAATCTGTAGAGTCTGTTCGGCATTTAATGAATCATTCGTCTTCTCTGTACATCTTGAAGTAATAATATTATTCATTGTAGTATACAGTATTATATGATAAATAGTGATTCGTTGCTCGAGCAAAGTAGAGTTGTTCACTTTGATATGCAACTGCATTAGACTGTTGGCTTTCTGTGAACTGTTTATGGAATGTTGAGGATTGATTGGTATTTTCTTCGATGAATTTGCGTAGATCCAAACGACACAAATCATGGGATCGATACAATTGGGCATACAGCACGCGGTGGGCGGTCTGGCGTCGAAGCCGGAGCGTGATTTGTTGATGCAGGATTTCATGACCGTCGAAACGACGAATTTCCCCAGCGAAGGCTCGAACCACACCCCGGCTCACCATTTCTCCGAGTTTAAGTTCAAAAACTACGCACCCATTGCATTTCGCTACTTTCGAGATCTCTTTGGCATCCAACCCGACGACTTTTTAGTGAGTAAAACGCGATGACTCGTTACGCGGAACGTAGACGGTAAGGCAACGAAGAAATCGCTTGAAATTCCTTCGCCGCTTATCGACGATGGTAATCGATGGTTACAACGTCTAATCGTTCGCTTGAATATTCAGATGTCGATGTGCAGCGCTCCGTTACGCGAATTATCGAACCCGGGCGCTAGTGGGAGTATCTTTTACCTAACCGATGATGACGAGTTCATCATAAAGACTGTGCAACACAAAGAGGGAGAGTTTTTGCAGACCCTTCTTCCGGGATATTATATGGTATCTAATTCGAAAATGACAAACGTACAGAGGGTGTACAAAGTATTGGTACACCTTTGAGAAACGAATACAGCAAAGGCACGATCTAGCTCCCTGAGAATTTCCACGATCACTGTCCCTCCCCCTACCCCTTCCACTAGGGAGCATCCTCGCGAGAGGCCAAGGAGCTCGACCTTACCGATACGCTTTCTGTTGTTGCGCCTTTGGCTGCGCGGTCCGTGTTTACATGCTCTCCTTTTCTACGTTCGGCATCCTTTGTATCTTTGTACATCTCTGTCCCTGCTCGGAACAGGCGATGGGAGCTAGATCGCGACTTTACTGTAACTTTTTCAAACTTCTACAAATACTTTGTACACCCATTGTAGATTTTTTTCGGTGAACCTGCAGCTGCTCACCCTCCGATTTCGATGATGATCGGACATAGCTGTTCTGCAGGTTCGGTTCTTGTATTCTCGAATTCTAATTTGTTCGATTGTTTCGCAGAACCTGAATCAAAATCCGAGGACGTTACTGCCAAAGTTCTTCGGGTTGTATTGCTATCGTTGTAATAGTAAGAACGTTAGATTAATCGCCATGAATAATCTGCTGCCCTCGTCGGTCAAGCTGCATCAGAAGTACGATTTGAAAGGGTCAACGTACAAACGAAAGGTAATATTGTTGATGTATTCCATTGTTCAGTGGTTTGTTGTATTGGGGATATGTTTGTTTGACGGTCACGGTTCTTCTTCAGGCGTCGAAATCGGAAAGGTCCAAGTCTTCTCCGACGTACAAGGACTTGGATTTCATGGAACACCATTCTGACGGGATCTTCTTGGAGCAGGACACCTACAATGCTTTGGTGAAAACGATCCAGAGAGACTGCAGGGTGTTGGAGAGCTTTAAGATCATGGACTACTCTCTGCTCGTCGGTATCCATAATCTCGATCAGGCGGCGAGAGAAAAGACGGTAAGCGTGATGCCAAAATTCATAAGATCCACAGCCTACTTATTTGAGGTTGTTAACCATTTGCACTCGGAGCTAGTTTACTTGGAATAATTCCAAACTATATGATTTTTTTCTTTTTATAGATATGAAATTGATAGAATATCTTGTGCAATACTTAAATGTTTAGTAATTGATTAGATACCGTCATATTTAATCATGTAAACTCTGGGTCACCACTCGAGGGCGAAGGATTAACTTTTAATTACTCGCATATGGTATCAGATGATTGCATAAGTTCGTGCCCGATGTGAAAATAACATGCAATTGTTAGATTTTAAAGAATACAGCTTTATTAATCAATTATATATAATTTTTTTACACTCTGCCGTGCAGTACAGTATGCGACATCTCTGAAAATCGGGCACGAACTTATGCAATCATCTAATACTTACAATCTCTAAACTGTAAATTTAGTACTTCAAGCATAAAGAACATTTGTTAGAATGTGTATCCATTTTGCATGGAAGTAGTAATTTAGCGAATAAAAATTTCCACGTGACCAGTTATGTAGAAAATTGAGTGCGTTAATTTTCTATGGTAAAATGGTATTGTTTGGTTGCAGCAGGAGCAGAGGTTATCGGCCAGCGGGGACGAAGAGGTCGGCGACGTGGCAGGGGATGCTTCGGGGCCTGCTCAAGCGGAAAGAGAACGGGAGAGAGAGGATAGAATAGGAGCTGGAGCTTTGAACCGATCGCGAAGCATAAACCGACAAAGGTTGGTCGCGCATAGTACCGCTATGGAGAGTATCCAGGCCGAAAGCGAGCCGATCGACGAGGAAGACGATGTACCGTGAGTATCGTCTACCGATCCTCTTTACGATACTGTACACCACGGATTCTCTAATAACGTGATTTTTAATTGCATTCCTGTTCCCTAGCAGTCCAGGTGGGATCCCAGCTCGCAATGCCCGCGGCGAACGCCTCTTACTCTTCCTCGGTATCATTGATATTTTGCAAAGTTACAGGCTTAAGAAAAAGCTCGAGCACACTTGGAAATCCATGATACACGACGGTGTAAGTAACATTCATTTCTACATCGGTCGAGGCTACAATTTAATACAATTTCGCATATATTCTATTCGTTCTGGAATTTATTCAGATCATTTATTCGTACTCTCTGTACGCCCTATACTTTGTTCAACACGTTGAGTCCCATAATCCAACGTCAATGCCCATAAGAGTCGCACAATATTAGAAAAAACACAGTTTATGTTGTAGATCTAAATAATATTTAATAGATCGTTGTAAACATTGATTTTCAAGTTTAATAAAGAAATTGTGGCGCTCAAAGTGTTAAATTCGACTTCCCAACTTCAAAGAGTGGGCCACAAGTTGTGCCTTTCTTTAAAAAATTACTAAAATTCAGACATCTAGAAATTCGACTTGAAAACGCGACAAGAAAATAGGGGCTAAAACTACTGAACTAAAGAAAATGTTTCTGATTTTTTAAAAGGCACCACCCTGCCCACCCAGAATCAAATGCAAACAATGAAACGAATGATTTATTTCCACAGGACACGGTATCGGTGCATCGGCCGGGCTTTTACGCGCAACGCTTTCAAGACTTCATGGCCAAGACAGTATTCAAGAAGATACCGTCACGTAAGTACCATCCTAATCAGCCTCTTCTAACAAACCTGACCTCAATGTTAACACTGAACAAGGCTCATTCCTAATTTGTAAGCGGTCTCCTTTCGATCAGTTTTCAATTCGCGCGGCGTACACGTATCGTTTCGACTGATTTCCTGTTTCTTTCACATCTGTGTGTCTAGATACAGGAACCGCCATAATTATAAATATAGGACACACAATTGTTGATTTCGGCTTGTCTCTCTCGTTCGAAGCATAAAGTACAAGTGAAATTCTAGGCTTTAAGTAGAGTTTAGTAGAACTATATAAATATATATATCTAAATATATATACACACGCGCACAACACACACACACACACACACACGCACGCACGCACGCGGAAACACAACATCACGAGAGACAAATTTTTGACGCGCAAGACTGTGATTCGACTATTGGACACGATATGAATGTTTAGCGTCTTTTATCGGACCGATGTACAATCCAAACACAGAAAACAACAATACTAGAAACCGGGGGGAGGGGACAGACGTACGAAAGAAGAAATGAAAAAGGCTCAAACAGCGGTGTACCTAAAGAAACGTTACTCTATACCGTTCACGATTAAGTAGCAACGTACCATTATCTTTGTTACTTAAGATATTCCAGTTTGTATAGAGCAGTAAGCCATAAGCTAGAGTTACTTATACACACATATATACATATATATTTTTTAGCTTCTTTATTATTATATATACAGACATACATACACATATACGAATCATCGAACGTTTCAAATTCCGTTCGCCGATTCGGACGATTACGCTTTTAAAACGGTTTTACGTTCGGCGACGCGTCGGCATATCGTGTGTTTAGCACAATCTACGATCGAGATCGAGCCAGCCGATCGAGAGAACAGTATACTACATATTATAGATCTTCTTTTATGTTTTCCCGTCTTCGACGAGCGTGCGCATCGTTCGCTGTTGCATTTTCTATAGAGTCTATAGTATAGACGATCGAAGCGAGAATGAGCGAGTCTTTGTTTCTACTCTTTTTTTATTTTTTTATTTAATTTTCATTCTCCCTCGATCACACATCATCACCACCACCAACCATCATCATCACCATCATCGTCATCATCGCGAGAACAATTTTAACCGTCCAAGAGAGATTCTAACGAACGTAATAGCGACGTAAGGTAAACGAAAGAGAAACAACAGATCAATGACTGCAGAGAATGCGACGAGTGCGGATATCCGAAAGCCGAGCATGTTGTATCAATGAAGACAATGCAAAACGAGAGAGAATCGATGATATCATTAACATTAATCAGCAGCCCGATGTTTCGGATACCTGCATCCCTACACGATCTACGCTGTCGAAATCATATCCTGAGTTTCGGTCGATCATCCGGTTAACACTTCGAGTGCCACGTCTCTCTGCGAGGCGGAATTAGAGTCCTGCAGATTTCTAAATAATCTTCGGCGAGTACTTTCAGTGTCGCACATCTTAACTTTTACACTTTTATCTCGCTAACACCGACATATTAATTTAACGCGCCAAAAAAATATATATTTTATACAAGTTTAAGACTGTAGAATATATTCCCACCGAAAGAGGTATTATAAAAAATGCAGTACAGAACAAAGCAAATGGCCTGAATGAAAAATGGTGAATGACGAACGCGCTCGAAGTGTTAATCCGTGGGTTTTAATTTGATTCGATTGAGTTTTCATTGACTAATCGCTAACACGATATCACTACACATGGTTTGTTCGAACGTTCAGTTTCTCACGACATCCCACCAACGTTTGCTTCTTCATGTTTGTTTTATTTTTTGGTTTCGTCACGTATTTTCTCCTTGTGTTGTCGACCTCGTCGTTTCACAGTCAAGATTGTCTTCGATCCCGAAAGAAAACAACAATTGACTGACGAGCACAAAATGACCAGTCCACTGGTGTCCACATACATAGCTGAGTATTTTATGCATCGGTATCGCGTTGATCATTCCTTTGTTTCGCGATCTGCGAAACCGTTCGCGCGCAACTCGAAGATTAGGCGTGAAGCGCACCATTGCGAAGACAATTACGCACGTTGCCGTCCTTCGTACGCACAGAAAACTTATCGGTACGTCGAAAATAGTTGTGTTACAGGCTGCCGGTCGTCGGCTACAGGACGATCGAGGTATTATGTTCATTGAGAACCTCGGTTACGGTCACTGTTCCTCGAGAATGGTCACGAGTCACCGTAAAACCGAGTATAGTTCGCCCGCATAATCGTGTGATCTCGAGTTCGAAGTTCCTTGTTGATAACCACGTGCCAAAGGTTCTGTAAGAGCATCGCGAGCCTCGTGTTCCTAGTAGTGTACAGGGTAGACGCAGATTTCGATTTCGAGGGCTGTGATCGAGGCTTCACATGTCACGGATCGCACAAAATTCGCGGAATAAAAGATCAATTGATAATCGAAAGCAACTCGCGGAGGGAGGAACTGTGTCGAATGATAATTATTTGCAATTTGAGATTTTGTGCGATCTACCGATCGACGTAGCCCTCGAGGCGTGTACAGTTGTCGAGAATATTTTTCGGCGGAGCTAGTTCCGGTGTGACAGTGAGAGAAAGGGAGAGAGAGAGAGAGAGAGAGAGAGAGAGCGAGAGAGTACAAGAAAGTATGCGTGAGAGCGAGAGATACGGTAGAAGTAGATGAATTTCATTTTTATTGTGAAAATATTCAGCTATCGGCTCGACGTGGACACCAATGTACATATTTATATATTTTGCAATAAACATTTTCGCTGTTTACCAACTTCATTTCATTTACAAAGCCTACCCGAAACAATTTACTTTTCTGTAGAACCGTTTCTCTGTTTTCATCTCTTCACTCGATTCTGTTTTACTCTTTCCTACCACCTATACTCTGGTCATCGCTATGGCTACGTCGTGACTGGGTTGTCGCAGGAATTCTACTAATTAATAGCTAATCTTCGTCTTAAACCACATGTCTTTTCATCTGACTAACAATTTCTAATCTTCTGGCTCGACGAAATCTCTGGAATGTGTTTGCAATGTTTCCATCGCTAACCGATTGCTTTTCTTTGTTTGGAGTCTGTGCTGCGCGTGACGAGGACATCCGTTCGTTGCCCCCGCCATCATTTGCTCCGCCCACCGACCAAACAGTGGGGGTAAAGTGGGAGGAGGTTGATTCAAAGTGGGGGCAGCTCTCCCGAGCAAAGCACAGTACTTCGTTCGAAAAAAAGTTGCAACAAATTTCAACCAAAATACTATTTCATCCAGTACAGCATTTGTTCGTCCCTCGATCCCTAGTCGTAGACATCATCTAAATTTTATTTTATTTCATCACTTTGTGTACTGTGTCGGTAACGTATCGTGCGACATGTGTTTGTTGCTTGTGTTTCAACGTGTGTTTAGCCGATTAGAATCAATAAAACTAGTCAGAATCGATCAGGGACCGCCCAAAAAATCCCGTTCATTTTTTTACCCAAAGAAATAAATAAATATCTCTTCTTCTCTACCCGAAAGATGTCAAAAAACAATTCTTCGGATCAAATCAATTTCCGTTAATAAATTCGTAAATTGTTTCGCATGAAGATAATTTAACAATTCGCACACTTTCGAACGGCAGCCGTGCAGTTAATTTACAACGTTGAATAATTCGCGCAGCGGAGCCTAGATTCGTTCGAGCTGTTTGCAAATCCACAAATTGGGCCGGTTTGCGTCTAAAACGCGCGCGCAACCGCGGTATAATTAAAACCGAGCGTTTCATTAAATCGTTTAATTAAAACGCCGCTAATCGAATGCAATTAGAAAACCAGCGGCTGAGATGCATGGAATTCTCTCGCGAGATCCTCGAAAAAGAATAGAAAACAACGGCGAAATGTTGGGAAGGGAGGGAGAGCGGAGGGAAAAAAAGTCTCTCCGGGAAACAAGTTGGCGAGACTAACGACATAGCCATTTAAAGACGAAAAATCATTACAGTATTCTGTGTGATCGAGATCCAGGTCAGTGTTCCGCCGGTCAAGGCAGCCCCGCGGGTAAACACGCTCGAATAATCGAGGATTCCGCAAGGACGGGTCCAGCAGGGATCATTAAAAGGGAATCTCGTCCGCGATGATCGGACAGAACGCTGATGACTTGACGGTGACGATAAAGAACGATTCTTGATCGTCGTTTCGTTTTCTCTTTCTTTCCCGCACTGGTGCTCGAAATTCCTAGACACGTTGAATCGTGAACGTTATGAAAATGTTCAAGAAAGGCTGGTATATAAAATATCGATAGGATTTTGTACAATTTTTATTTGTTTTGGATCTACAAAGGCTGCTGAAATTTGTCTACAAAAATTGATCGTTTATGACAGAAACGAGTAGGCGTAATTTAAAACAGTAAAACTATTGGAAGAATTTAAAAATACTGCTATATCATTTTCAACCTGTTAAGCATATTAAAAAAAGAAAATAAATTTCAATTGCAAAATATTTATTTTGCATGAAGATCCGCTGTCTACTAATCATCCTCGTCAGAATGAAGGATCGGTATTCATCTTTTTGTTGAACAGTACGCTGTACGGCACGAATCCTTTACGCTGATGATTTTTACGGTGTCTTCGAATTCCGTCCACCTTTGTACCTATTTTTCTCTCTTTCTCTTTCTCTCTATCTACCTATCTCTCCCAGTTTCTGTATTCGTTTATCTCGACCCCAGCCCGAGGCAAGAACGTGTGGCGCCCGCTTTCCTTAGTTGTTGCTATAACTATTATTCTCGGCAGTCCCCCGGTGATCTATCGTTCTGTACACCGAGTATATATATATATACATATATTTAAACGTATATTTATATATATACACACACACACAACCATCGTCTAAGTACCGCTATTATACGAAACGTTCGAAGCTAAATGTTGATGTTTTTGTGTCCCGTGCACTTCTTTCCGTGTCAACCCCCAATGACCTGATCTGACCTGCTACCGATCGAAAACTCGAACAATCTGAATACCAAAAGTGGACCTGCCTGGGATTAAGGGGAATCATCGCAAATTCCGTAACCTCGTCACCAGCTACATAGGTAACTTTGTCTGTCTGTCTGTCTGCTCGTCCGTTTGTCTATCTGTCTGTCCATTTTTCTGTATGATTGTACACGTATGTTGAACTTTTATTTTCAATACAAAATCTCCTGTATCTGTCTCCAGAAACATTAACCAGTCTCTTTATCTCTCTCTCTCTTTCTGCTTGATTTGTCGCTCTTTCACATTGATTTCATATTTCCATGGATACTGGATCGAACTCCATCGATAACATACCAATCACCTGTATCATCGATTTCCCTCCAGTATGCATCTTAAAACGACCTTTTACGCTTCTTTACCCGTTTCTTGTTCCTTTGGCTGGCGTATCTTTGCTCGATCCGATTTCCCCCGATCTAACAACTCCTGAAAACTCGGATTGTACCGTACGCCGTTGAGACACCGTTTGATTATTGTGTCGATTGTCGCATGCGAAACTTACGGAGTACGTTTGCCCCTTGTTCGTAGATTTATAGATCCCGTATGTAGGAAGATTGTACACAACCCGTTTTCTCACGCTGAACGACGCTCTTCGATATTCAAAGCGAACCGTGACTGTTCGTTTGAATATAGAACGTTGTTTCGCCGAGAAATATTGACTTGTTTGAACCTGTTTGGACTTGTTTGAGCTTGTTTGGTCTTTCTGTACTTCCACCTCTTGTACATTTTCAGCTCCCTCGTTCTTTCACACTTTTCTACCTTTTTCTCTATCAAAACCTTTACAACTTTGCACTCGCGTCTGCGACGACGGACTGCAACGCTTTTCTTCTTCTCACCCAACGAAACTAACTATAAGTCTTGGTATATAGATGTGAGTTTGCGCGCGCGTAAGTATGATTACACAGGTGTAAGGTATTTGGACACTCGAAAGAGTATCGCGTTTCTGCCGACAATGCGACAGTGCGTTGAGAAGTTCGTGTGATTTTCGTTTGTGTTTGGAAAAATCTTCCCGTTGTCGGCAGAATCGTCGGATTGTATTGTTGCAACAAAACCGATTGATCTCGTGTTACTATTTATACTTCTGCCCCGATTTCTGCTTCTGCGATGCCCGTGGGATCTGTGTGTGCTTGGACAGAGTTCTCTTTCCCGTTTTGTTCACCACTACTGTCTCACACCTTTTCTCTTTCTATCTTTCTCTTTTTACGCCTCGGACACGTTCACTGTTGAGTCAAGGACACGTTGTCAACAAGTCAACCACCCGTCGAAGAATCCCGGTTTTCTAGGTCGCCCTTATCTCGAGAGGAATCCGTCGACGTTCGAAATCGATTCACGTCGCTCGAACTTCTCGCGAGCTATTCATTTTTACAACACAGCCCCGCATATCATCCCCTTTTCAGTCACGGGAGAGGTTTTCAACAGTGAAGATGCGATTTCAGAGGAAGAAAGTTAATATGTCGAGTTGGAGACAGAGTTGAGGCTGTTTTCGATTAATTTTATTGACTATTAGCTTTCAATTTGTTTAGCAGCAGATAGATTTGATCGGTTATTGACTAGAAAACTCATATTGAAAAAACAGAGTGACTAAAACGGTCGCTGGCCACGATCAGCCCGGTCAGTGACCACAAGAAGAAATTGAATAAGTACTATTGGACACAGTTGAGATGAATTTCATTGACTATTTTCTTTTCAATTGTTCAGCAGCAAATATATTCGATCAGTTTTCACTAGAAAATCCATTTCAAACGAATATAGTGACTAAAATGGTCGCTGACCACGATCACATCGGTCAGTGACCTCGAGAAGAAATTTAATAAGTAGTATTGGAGACAGTTGAGACTGTTTTTCATTAATTCATTGACTATTTCCTTTGTAATTGTTTAGCAGTAAATAGATTCGATCAGTTTTCACTAGAAAATCCATCTCAAAGGAATGCAGTGGCTAAAATGATCGCTAACCACGATCACCCCGGCCAGTGACCACAAGAAGAAATTGAATAAGTAGTATTGGAGACAGTTGAGACTGTTTTTCATTAATTTCATTGACAATTTCCTTTGTAATTGTTTAGCTACAAATAGATTTGATCAGTTCTTCGCTAGATAATCGATTTAAAACGAATACAGTGACTAAAATGATCGCTGACCACGATCACTTCCGGTCAGTGATCTCAAGAAGAAATTGAATAAGTAGTATCGGAGACAGTTGTGACTGTTTTTCATTAATTTCATTGACTATTTCCTTTGTAATTGTTTTGCAGCAAATAGATTCGATGAGTTTTCACTATAAAATCCATCTCAAACGAATGCAGTGACTAAAATGATCGCTGATCATCCCGGTCAGCGACCACGGTCATGGAATGAAATGATCGCGGAAATATTTCCGAAAAAATTCGATTTCTCTTGATCACGAGCTACAAATAGTTCGAAAGAGGAATCGCTCTACTGTTTTCGAGATACTGTTCCTTGCATAATCGAATTAGCAAGACTCACGGTATATCGTTCCGGTGTCGGATCAAACGTCTCGCTGCGTGCCTTAACTCTGTCGCTCATTTCTCCATCGCACGTGTCAGAACACTTTTGCACAGACCCGTGGCATCTCGGGACGTGCCTCGTTCTAGTTAACATGATTATCCGGATTTTAATCAGACCTGAACCACCGGCAGGATATTAGTATTAGCCTCTAGCGCACCTGGAGAAACCGCTCCAGCCAAGTCTGTCGCGATTTCTATATCGAACCGTCCTCCATGTACGTATCGCATACACACACGTATCGATTAGATCGATATGAACGTTCTTCTTTTTGCAACTAATCGTTTCAGTTGCAGAGGCATGACAGACAGTAAGCGTAACCGTCGAGCGACACACCTAACGATCTTAGAGATCGCGCACACTGGTCGACGAAATTCACGTTCTCTTTCTCGTCCTTTTCGTACACACATGTTCTCTTTGCGACAATGTACACGTTGACCAGTGTTAGAGAAGACGAAACACACGCTCCTCTTGCGGCCTGTAAGTCGGCCGCGAGAGAGCTTAGAGAGCTTTCGGTGTTGTCGGCTTGATTACTGTACTATCTCTCTATCTATAGGATTTGCACTCGAAGTTCACGTATTTCCAAATCAATTTAACCGTTTTGCAAATCAATCTCACCCTTTCGTGAATCAATTTGAGTTGCAAATTCAACCTTTCACAAATAAAGTATTTTTAAGTAAGTTTTAGAAATACTTACTTAACGAGAGAACAGCTCCTGCGAGCAGGTATATCGTAGTTTTTCGATTTATTAGAAAATAGAGAAGTATCGTAGAGGTATACATACGTCGAAGAAACGTAGCATCGCGGTGGGAAAGTTAGACATAGTTCTTGGCAGACAGTGCTGTAGCGAGATGCGGTCTGCGCTGGTGCTTTCGGAGCGTTTGTGGAAGCCTGATTTTGGGATTGAAAAATATTTAAAATCGTTAATCCCGAAATCGCTAACACAAAACAGAACTGACGTGTCCTAAAAATGAATTGGGATCAACCTTATTCGTTTTAAAAATCGTTCCAGTGGTTTTAGAAACTTGGTCAAGAAGATCTTTCTTTATTTGAAAATAATTAGAAACTTGAAGAATCGTCAGAAACGCTTCTGAAAGCTCCTGTGCAAGCCAATGTTCCAACGAATACGAAAATAAGTCTCTCCCCATAATGCGATTACACAGAGTACTGCGTACAGTGATTACGCACGCAGAGCAACTGGGATAAACTTTTTCAAAACAAAGTTGAGATGCTTCACGCCCAAGCTAACACTTGCTACGGTACTGACGTCAGCTTTTGTAGCGTTTACTGGTTTGAATCTAGCCTCGATAGGTGCCTGGCAGACAGAGGAACCTAATCGAAACGTAGACTTTTCACAATTGTACTCGAGTTGCTTGTATCTGTATGACCGTAGACCTAGAGAATTGTTTACAAGATATTCAACGATGAAATGGTGTAGTCTGTATTCGTAGAGAACGATTGCGCTGTTCGACAATCATTTTCTTGGCAAAACGAAGATTTGTTGGACAGCGTGATTTTTAGAACAATCGGCAAACATCTGTCACGGATTATTGTAAATACGTAGAACTGTAAATATTCCAGAAATAAGTAGATTTGTAGAGTTTGTAAGCGTTTTATGGTAGTCTGCTATCTGGTCGCAGCTCTAATGACAATGACGAATGCGCGTCCAGATAACCGCGATACCAAATATCTCGTAAGCTATCAATTTTCTATGTCTGAGAACAGTTTCAGAGTCGCAACCTGTGATTCACAGATGACTCAAAGAAAAATGGTCAACGTTTTAATTGGTTCTTCCTGCGAGACCTTCGACGATTTTTCCCCGATCTCCGCATCGATGTCTTTCTGCAACCGAATTATGTGTTCGCATTCATAACCCTGGCGATTTGTGTTTCAGCGTTGAAACATACCCCGCCGAAGAGAAAAAGCATCGGCGGACCGTTCAGGCCCATGGACGACGACTTCGTTTCCACCGGTGAGTTTACACACCCGTTCGATAAACATTTCTTTTGTTCCAACAATCTTTATGCTTCACACGGTGGCCACACGTCCGGAAGTTCATCGATTTTCGGAACTTTTCAAGACATTCGAGACATTTTTTTCAATATTCGAGATATTCAAGATATTTTTCAAACGTTCGAGACGTTGAACGCACTTCTAAAACGTTTCAGACATTTCTGAGACGGTTATTCGCTTCGTTCCGCGTTCGATTGTTCAGGATGGCTGTTGTCTGCACAGGGTGTTTCGAAATTACATGTCGTGGAGATCTGTTACAAAAGCGGACCACAAAATTGAATGATCGTATAGCACTCATCGTCTTAAAGTCTTAAAGGAATTTTTTTGTACACCCTGTACAATGAAAAAGAGAAAAAAAATTTCTGAATGAATTGTTTACAGCTTGCAATCGATCTCTTTCCTGATCCCGCGGTACAGACAACAGCTATTTGCTAAATCGGCACGGATCGAGGTGTAATCTGATCAAGGATCGAGTGTTAGATCCTCGGGACGAATTCCGAGGATGAAACGCGATCGTTTCTTTGTTTCGAACGAAAATATACGATCGTATCCGTTCCGAAAATCGTGCGGATGATTCGAACGAAAATCTTCCACGGTTCTATTATTGGCTTTGCGCTGAATTTCACGTGTGTAGCCAGGCACAGCGATCAGTGCAGTAAACTTAGATGCGGCAGTCCCACGTTACCCGCTTCCAAAACGTTCACCATGCTCCCTGTTCATCGTGGACCCAAGAATCCCTATTGAATCATCCCTTATCGGCGTCCCATTCCATCCAGAAGGTACCCTGTCGCTTTTACGAAGATGGCCCGCGCGTGCTTCCACGTGCTAATGACGTACGCCTATCGTGTTTCGTGCTGACAGGTAATTTACTGTCACGTCGCACCGGGTGCAACAAAAACTATCACGAATCGAGGCGCTCCAAAAACCTTGGGCGCCGAAAAACCATTTCGATTGTGCAGGCTGTTCCACTCGAACGAAACAATCGTGTCGTACCTTTCGCTTGCCAATTTTTTGAAAATCTATTACACGCGGACGTACAACGTATTCGCATCTTTTAAATACGAACAATTTTTTCAAAATTTAACCCAACAGCTTGAGTTTTTTTCTGAGACGTTAGTGGGTAAACGTTAGATGTGTAAATCATTTTTTTTTTTCATTGTTATTGGTCGCAATTGCGAAGGAAAAAGTAAAGTTCAAGTTTTTAATTTTTTAATTTTCTATCCGTGCCTGTAATGAAAATTTGAAACATGTATTTTGTACACGTATTTTTTTGTAGCTGCCAACATTCATATTAAGAGGGTGAAAAATCCATTTGATTGAATATCTCCGAAACTGTCAGGCCTAAACGAAAATTTCAAAATCCAATTTGTGCGTCTTCGAATGACGAATCTTTTAGTGTAAACCGATTTTTAAAACTATGAAAATTGAGCGAAATCTGAATAAGTTCAATCTTGTTACTTAAAGTTTCGTTTAGGATTCGATAGTTCTGGTGTAAGAAGCACACGCATAGAATTAATGAAATTCAATTTACGTGGAATATAATGCCATTGGCGTCACGCGTGTGTAACGTCGATAGCGAACTTGTTAATCTTTCGATTGTTTGTTTGCGAAACATTCTGTGCACTCGGAACGTTTGATACTCGATTATTACAGCGCTTTGCAAATTGAATAACAATGAAAGTGTTTATTGGATTCGGTCCGAGAGAATAGTTTGACAGATTTATTTGATATCTGTCGAGCGTCGAATCGGCTAGAGTCCCGTTCGATTCTGTCTACAGACGCGAAGACCGTACGTATTATACAGCTTTCTATCGTGAATGTCAGTCGAATGCGCGCATTCCGACCGTTCAATCCTTCTGTTTGCCTCGAACGTCCCTTAAACTCGAATCCCTGTTTCGTCTTGGGACACTCTTCGATACGTGACTGGACAGAGAAACTTCCAATCGATCGGGAATTCGGAGACTTCTCTATGAGATCATCGCTGAAAAATCTGTTCCGATCGGACTGTGGATTTTTGTGCGAAATAAAAATGCTCGAAGTCTGTTCTAATCCATCACTAGCCACTCGCCATCTGCAGGAATGTGTAATTTGCAAATTTTGTCATTTTTGCAAGGTTTCCACGGTTTTAACCCTCGTCCGTCCTTCATTTCACGAACTGAATCTGTCCCTCGGTGTCAAATTGACACAGTGATAGAAAATCGATAAAATAACAATGTAAGGAGTTGTTTTTTTATGTTTTCAACTTGACACAGTGATAGAAAATCGATAAAATAAGAATGTAAGAAGTTGTTTTTTGATGTTTTCAACTATACACAGTGATAGAAAATCGATAAAATAACAATGTAAGGAGTTGTTTTTTTATGTTTTCAACTTGACACAGTGATAGAAAATCGATAAAATAACAATGTAAGAAGTTGTTTTTTGATGTTTTCAACTATACACAGCGATAGAAAATCGATAAAATAACAATGTAAGAAGTTGTTTTTTGATGTTTTGTTATTCGAATTGGGATGAGTAGACTGCGGAAGTTTATGCAATTCAAAAATTGGGAAAAGGAAACCAAATAAAATAATATTTTTAGTGGTGGTAGCCGTTATAGATCTGAAATACATCAAAATTTGACTAACTTTTGAAAATCTTCGGAAGCCATAAATGCATAAAGTTCCGCAGTCTATCGATGAGCTGCCATTTACATCTTAGGTTTGTCCGTTATGTGTTTCGCATTAAAAAAATAAAATTCACAAAGTTTCGGACTTTACCTACACAAATAACAGAACGGTGTAACTTATTTCGGGAAAACTCTATAAAATCGACACGAGGGACGGATGAGGGTTATTCTAATTTTGCGTTTATTGCGGTATCGATGACAGAAATATTGATATTCAAGTTTGTAACAAGTTCCAACAAATTATCTGATTTTTTCGAAACGCGCAAAATCCTCGGTCCGATTAAATCCGTCTCTCGGGGATTGGAAATCTCTCTGTCCGATCAAGAGACGCACTCATGGTGATACGGTAATGGTACATGGTGTTATGTGGTGGTTTAGCGGTGCCGACAACCGGAAGTACGACAATGCATGCTACGTCACCCACGAAGGCCGGTGAGTCTCATATACAGATCATTTACTTTCCTATCGTCCGTTGTCGTTTCAGTTCTTCACTCTCGGTCTGTATGGAGGATGTCGATGACATTCGCAAAAATCTTTCCCTAGACAGAGGGTATCGATCATAACAGGACCGTCGATAGTGGAACTTAGCACGAGTACTTTAGTTTTGATCATGCTCATACCACCCCTCTTTTATATTAGCGATATGTTGTACAACGAGAAATGTAACGTCGCTTCGCTCTCGGTCGCCAAACGTTCCTTGAACGATCTTCGACGACCTTGAATGACCTTGAACTACGTTGAATGACCGATGATTTTTTTCTACGATCAACCAGGTGATCTGTTCGAAATGCTCATCGCCAGACAGCGGATCTTTGCGCGAAATAAAAATGTTTTATCTGAATTTCTTCCCTTAACATGTTCAACAGGTTGAAAATCATATAAAAGTGTTTTGAAATTCGTCTGATGTTTCAAATTACTCATTTTTCTCATAAATGCATAAAATCCGCTGTCACGTGCGAAGTAGTATAATATCAACAGTTTCTGTACATACGACGCGAGTTGATAGATGTCACCCTCCCAACAATTTCTGTGGAATGACCTGTCACCGACCTTTACGGAATCCTCACGTCCCGTTGTACCATATTCCTTGGACACCTTGTATATTATTCGCATTTACTTCTCGGCACGGCGAACGTTTAATTTCTACGGTCAACGAAAACGAAACCAGGTCGAATTTCCAGTGCAAAAACCTGTAAGTCGATCTCGCGTAAAGGTCAAGGGTCCGGGTCGAAAGAAAAATCGAGGAGAATGCCGAAGGCCGAAGCAACGTTGCAGATCTCGCGATCACTCCACAGTCTCACCGAGCTTCTCTGTTTCTCTCTTTCACCTGTCTGCGCGTCACTGTCCGTTCCCCGTGTTGACCCCTTCGCCTCTGTCCGTCGTCGAACGACCTTCCGGCAACCTTCCGGCAACCTTCGGGCCGCCTTCCTGCGGCCTTCGTGCGACCTTGGCCGAAAATCAGTGACGCCGACAGACCCAATGATCAGCACGACCAGCACCGCGGTGTCCGCCGGTTCGGCGCCGATTGCCACCTCCACCCCGGTTAACTTCGCCAGCGGCCCGGTGAGCCCGCCCCCGTTGACCTTGGCCTCGGGCCCTGTCCACCAAGAACCAGTCCAGGCGAGTTCGACGGCGTCGAAGGCGAACGCGAACGCTAGTTACCCGGCGGTCCTGAAGGGTAGGACCGCCGCCAGCCCGCCGAACCCGAACCTTGTGCCCTCCGGCAAGGTTCCGCCCCCTGTCCCTCCAAGAGGCACGGGTCAATCGAGGGCCAGGTCCTCGGAGGAGCACCGTGGCCCCGGGACGGCCACCTCGACGTCCTCGATCACGTCCAGCCGAGGTGACGAAGCAGCCATAATCACCAGATACCGCTTGCATGACCGTTCGAGCTACCCGCACCACCAAAATCCCTCACCCGACAGCCACACCAACGTCACTAACAACAACCAACACCCTGCCAAGGCTGCGAGTGCCTACCACACCGCTAACACCACAACCTCCGACTACCACGCCACTTCATTCACTGCCACAACAACAACAACAACAACAACTCATACATACGACGTACAAACGTTGCATGCACGTACGTCGACACCCGCGTACCTACCCCCGAAGTACGACAGCCTGGCGATGATCGAGCGATCGAGGAACGTCGCTGCCGCCTTCGATGCTGTTTGCGAGGAAGACGATCGCTGGGACAATTGGGAAGAGAACATCGAAGAGGACGACGAGTTCGTCAGCGTCGAGAGAGTGAACGGATCCTACGTGATCAGAACCAGTCCGTTTCCTTTCAGACCCGAGAGAGGTAATTTTTTGCATCCGAGGGTGCAAGCTACACAGATTCCACCTCCGAGAGAGGAGCAGACGAAGCCGAAGACCGACACCATGGCTAAGTTCACGTACTTCTTGAACCCCGCTTCCAGGCCCGAGTTGATGGACTATAAGATGTCCAGGAAGGATAAGAAACACTCCGAGACGTACTATGAGAGGATGAAGAGGAAGCAAAGGGAGCTGGAAGCTTCTTTGAATACTATCACCGCGTTGACGAGACGCAGCGAACACGCGGTCAAGGTTCCTGATGAGAAGACGATCCAGAAGGCTGATAGGGCGATCGGTAAGACAGATAAAGCGGAGAGGATCGAGGAGAAGAAGATCGAGAAATTCCCGGAGAGAAGACGAGAGAGCCGATTGCTGAAGAAGATCAGGGAGAAGTCTGCGCAGAGGAGGAAGAAGCTAGCTCCAGAGCCGACCCCTGCGATTCAGACATTCGACGCTTTGAAGAGGATCGATTACAGCTTGAAGGATTCTAGGAAGAAGTCGGAACTGCCTTTGAGACCTAGCTTCGTCAGTGAACGTTTGGCTAGATCTGCCGGAGATGTTAGAAACCTGCAGGCTGACAAAACATTGCAGTTGCAGTCGGAGAAGAGGACGTTTATGGTCACTCGAGTCGAGGAACTGAAACGCGATGGCTCCGGGCTGGTTCACGCTTCCTCGCAAGTTCAGATCGAAGGAGAGTCTAGGTTGACGAGAGGAAACGACGAAGAATCCTCGAAGCATGACGATCATCGTCACAGTAGAGAGAGCGTTGGAAAAGTCCAGGAAGCGAGCACTTCGAAGAAGAAGAAGGACGAAGGGTCGAAGGGCTCGAAGGAGGAGATTCAGGATCGATCCTCTGCGAGGCTGAAGCCTAACAGATCCTTCTTGCACTCGTATCAGCTGAAGACAAAGAGATACTAATTCCCTAATCGAAGAGGAGTTCATTGTAGAAGTACACAGTCTTGAGATGTCGAAGACGCCGTTTCGTTTTGAACGTTGAGACATGGGACCAAACTAAAGGAGTTCAAAGATTCAAAAAATACCTGTTTAATTTGAAAATTGAGAAGCGGGACCAATCTATGGGAGCTTCAAATTTCGAACGAGAAAATCGATGTCTGTTTAACACGTTCCGTGCGTAACAGACATGTGCATCCAAATTTGAATATTTTATAACAAGTATATTTTGGTATATTTTATAACAAGTTTAACACGAAATTGCAGCATAGAACAAAGCAGACAGTTTATTTAATTTGTTGAGCGAAATCGGCTCGGCACGGAGCGTGTTAATTTGAGAATTGGGACAAGGCCTAACCCAAACGAAGTTGTAGAATCTTAAGATGAAAATTTCTGAGGAGAGAAGGAGTCTTGCGCTTCGACATGGCAGCTCGACCAGAACCTTGCGAGAAGGGACCACGAAGATTGGAATTTTTCAGAAGAGCCCCAGAACCTGTCCGAGACAGCAACTTTCTCTCGTGCATGCGCAAAGTACACATCACTCCGAGTTACTTTTCGTTCTCGCATCTCATCACTCGATCTCTCTCGTTGTCAGTTTTGTCACACGGCGACCCGTTCGAACGAGTCTTCCTCTATGTAGCATCTCTAGAGAGCGAGGAGAAGTTCAGTGGCTCGACGACTCGCGTCCTCCTCGCCGGCTAGACGCGCTTTGTTGTTAACCGTACCATTTTTTGCACTTTGTGCCGTTTTCACCCTATCGTCGATTTTACGGCGTCGACGAGATCCGCCGTACGTATTTCCTACGTCGAACCTACGATCGGCAGAAACACGAAAGTACCACGTTTCTTGAACTCGTAGCGTGTAAGGGTTGGTTTTCGTTTCTTGTACCGGTTGACAGTGTGTCTTCTGCATGCGTAGACCTTTCTCGTTGACGGGGATGGACGCGATCGATCGATTTATCAACGGCAATGAAATTACAACAATGTTTAGGGCTTCTTACAAAAAGTTGTTTATCATATGTGCGTGTTGCTGGGTTCAACAGTCGGCGAGGCACCGTCTTCTGTTCGTTAACGTGCCTTGTCTCGAATGTCTTGGCAACAGCCATATATTATAAATAAACTGCGGAGCTTTATACATCTTTATTGCACCGTAGGAAAATTGAGTAGACGAAATTGAAAATTGTTGGACAATTTTTAGAATCGAAGACGTCGATACACGTGTATATGATTTTTCCTCTATTCGAATCGTTAAGGGAAGAAATAACACTTTTTATTTTAAAGAAAGATCCGCGGTATAATTATAGACTATTACGAACGGTTACCATGAAAGTTAGCTCGATCTTTGATCATTTCGAAGATGGATCGCGTCCATGCCCGAATCGATCGATCAATTTTCTATTTCCGTCGACACATCGTCGTCTCGACGAGCAAACGGGAAACGATCTTGTAGGGGTGATTGTACGGTGTGTGTGTGCTCTCTGTATCACAATAAAGGGACGTTCACACGAGTGTGCTCGTTACACTGCAATACCTGTGTTCAGCTAGTTCGCCTTACTCTGCTGGCTACGTAGCTTGCTGTTTGTGCGCCTCTGTAGACACGCAAGTAGATGGTAGTGTACACCTTTGTTGGTAATCGTTGCTGTTTTGCGGACCTTGGAATGGCTTATTCGGACCGACTTCGATAGGAAGTGATCGGTCTCGAATGTGTCGACGAATCGATGTTGCGACCGAGGACGTTCTCCAACGTAACACGCTTGAGATGCTGTTTGTGTTACGTGGACCGTGTGCTTCAGTATATGTCGCCGATAACACAGCGTTGGCTAGTATTAAACCCCTGTTCCCTAATAACGTCCACCAAACCACAAAAAATTATTTTATCTGAGATTTTTTCGAAGAGAATAAAGATCGAAAGAAATTTTTTACGTAGTCTCGCGCTCAGCTTACTCGCGTCACCGGTCGATTAACTTTCAATTACTCGCATACGGTATTTGCAATCTGAAAACTTGAAATTTAATGTTTCAAGCATACACGAAGGCGTCGACCACACTGGCAAATAATTATATCGCATTGAAGCAGAGTTATCTCGTTGAATAACAATTTATTTTATAACCAGTTACGTAGAAAGCGAAGCGCGAGTGATTGAAGGTTAACATTTGCTTTCTGTACCGTTCGAATAACTTGTTTGACCGTCGCAATCGGGCGACCTTGATTGTCCGTCGTTGCTGCAGGCGAAGTTTTCTCTGTGCTAGGAACACCGAATCCCTTTAGAACGATCCCTCAGATGACGAACCAACCAAGCACACCGTATTCTGTTCATTAGGGCTAATTGTAGTGCGCTTTTTGTAGGTGGCACCCTTCCTTCCACCTGCTCCACCCCGCCCCCGCCTTTTGACGATGCAGTGCGCTCGAACGACCAAACCCTGGCTTCCGGTGGTCAACTGCAGCAGGGTGCGCCGATCACCAACTTAACCAGCAGTCTGAGCAGTGCTCACTCCAAGCAGAACAAGGTCGTGCACCATGTCACCCTCACCAAGACCTACCACGATGCCGTCAGGTGAGTCAGCCGTCCTTATCTCGATCTTACCTTTGGTCCCCTTTAATTACATCTCCGTAACCTTCAGTCACGTTAGTTGTCCGCTCTGTTCCAACAACGTCAGACCCCTAACTTTTACCAAAATCTTCAGGTCAGCCTAAATGTAGCCGTCCAAACATCTCTTCAGGCTATTGCGATGCATAAAACTATTTCTTGCGTACAATATCTGGCAAGAATTACTCAACCCAAGAGAAGATTGATATGGTATTCGTGTACGGTAAAGGTGATCAGTGTTTAAGAGAAGCAATTAGAATGTAATTCATTTCAAATTTCACGTCGATACACTGGTAAATTGGAACAGATCAGGATCTCGAACCGTTAGGTATCGTCAGTATTGCGATCGTGAACATGTTTATTTACATTCACGTTCTTGATTGTCGAGTCTTGGTCAAAGCCTGCGATCTCGATAGACATCAGCTCCACGTAAAACTTTAATTTTCAAAGGTCAAGATCGTTTGAAGGTCATGTTATTATACATATGTGAATGTATTTATGTATCCAAAAACTCTATTCTATATTTATGTATTAAAGAACAACGATAACGTCCATTGACACCACGCACATTACGTAAGAAATAGTTTTTGCATCACAATAACCCGAAGAGATGTTTAAATGTCTACTGTGAAAAGGCCTTAAGGACTGCGTCTCCTAGACAGACAATACTCGCGCGTGACTGCAAACAGTCATCACAGTACACTCGTACACCGCTGGACCACGTATACGTACGCGAGGATCCGGGATTCCACTCCTGATTTCTTAATAATGCAAAGACGGGGTTTCATAGTAGTCGAAATCGCTAGATGAAAGATCAATCTAAGGGACCATTTGCCTCAAAAGTCCTACTTTTACGGTTACGACGCGTAATTCTCATTATTCGGCAGCATATCGACAGCCACGATAGGCGGCAGCACCGTCGCCTGTCCATTACTTCACGCGACTCCGCGACATGCTGCCGAATAATGAGAATTACGCGTCGTAAACGTAAAAGTAGGACTTTCGAGGCAAACAGCCCCCTTTTTTTTATTTCTTTATAGACATGCTGAAAAGTAAGAGTAAACAAACAAAAACCGCACATCTGAGGAGCCTTTTCCTCCCAATCCTTGCCCGGGATGTTGACAAGGCCCCGTGTCAGCAATTCTCTTGTCGAAGCATCCATTTTCCCGGGTTAACCGCTCATGGTTTTGTCTTACGAGGCAAATAGCCCCCTAGATTGATCTATCATCTAGCGATTTTGACTACTAAGAAGTCTTTGCATTATTGATAAATCAGTAGTGGAATCCCGGATCCTTGCAATCCTCGCGTACGCATACGTGGTCTAGCGGTGTGCGAGTGTACTGTGGTGACTGTGTGCAGTCACGCGCGAGTGTCGTCTGTCTACGCAATTTTGAAACCAATTGTCATCTTGAGTACCGTGCACTATCGAACGGGGATGTCGGATCGAAGATAGCAAGTCGAATGAACGTGTTCCAGTATATCCGACGTGCATTTGGAGAGCAGTGGCAGCGGAAGTGGTAGCGGGGGAAGGGAGACCAAGTCGTCATTGAGTGTCGAAAGCGGTGGCAGTAGTCGCGGCGGTGGTGGTCTCACCTGGACACCACCTGCGGGCAGCAACGAGGGCTCGACACCTACTTGGACCGAGGGCACTCCGTCCTACACAGAGAGCTCGAGCAGCGGTGACGCAGGTAAGTTACTCTACGCGCTGAGCATCTACTACAGCTCCTGAAGGGCCCCGCTACGTGCCTCGAAGACTCCTTCGTTTTCTTCTTCTGCTTCTTCTTCTTCTCCTTCTTCTTCTTCTACTTCGTCGTCGTCGATCTTCGCGGCGAACGGATTTGCATCGGGCGTTGCTGGCCGGTTGATTGTCCAGTCGATCATTCCTTCAGGTTTATCGTTCGCTTAACCCCTTGCGTTGGTGATCGAGATTATTTTTTATATCGTTACGGTATTTTATCGATAAATGTCCCAAATGTCTGCCCGCTAAATGTCCCGGAGCTATCCCCACTACTGCGGGGTGCACCCCCCTTGAGGGGCCTTAATGCTTGAGAGGCCTCGGTCTAATACGAATTTCAAACTTCTTTATTTTTCATTATTTTTGTATGGAACTTCGACCAACATATTTGTGGGATTTCTCTGATGAAAATCGTATCAAATACCATATAATTCCGATGATATTTACTTGTGTAATGGGCGACTAAAGTTTTCGACGCAAGGAGGAACAGCGTATGGGAAGTTCTTTGCGTCGAGAACTTTTTTCATACGTCACACAAGTAAATGTCATCGGAATATTTTTTTATGGGTCTTTGACTAACATATTCGTGGCATTTTTCGAATAATTCCAATTATATTTACTTGTGTAATGAACGATGAAAGTTTTCGATGCAAAGTACGGTAATGTCGGGTTTACTGTCCTGAGTCAACACCGGATTCTAAGTCCAGTGCGACGATGATTGATCTCGGCTAGGGTATATCGGTGTAAACACCACACATTGACTCGAACGAATCGAAATGTTCAACTTTCTTAATTTTCATTATTTTTTTAATGAAATTTCACTATCGTATTTCTGGCATTTTTCTGATTAAAATAAGACCAAACACGATATAATTCCAGTTGTATTTAGTGCTTGAATCGACGATTCAAGTTTCGGTCGCAAGGAAGGACAGCGTATGGGAAAGAAAGAGACACTGATTCTGTCCTTCTCTATGTTCGGCTTCTCCTTTGAATTTCATTCTGTCCTTCTCTGTGTTCGGATTCTCCTTTGAAGTAATAAAAATAAGGCCACAACACCAGGATTACTGTCCTCCAAAAACACGGCTGTTGGACAGTAAACCCGACTTTACTGTACAGCGTATGGAAAAGAAACAGACGCGGCACAGTTCAAAGAACTTCCCATAGCTGTTCTTCCTTGCGTTCGAAATTTTCATCGTTCATTACACACGCAAATATTATCGGAATTATATCATATTTGGTATAATTTTGCATTAGAAAAATGCCACGAACATGGTGAAAGTTCCATAAAAAAATAATGAAAAATAAAGAAGATTTACATCGGATTAGTCATGTTTACACTTCTCGGCGACCGAGGCCTCTCGAGCTCGGCTGTTCTTCTTTACGTTCGGCAAAAGTCAAAGAATAGTATCCCTGTCGTATAATTATCCCTGGACAGACCCGTGTTGGGGACAATTATCGATAAAATACTGTACTATACAGATCAATATACAGGGTGTCTCAAAATTCCTTCAATATTCTGAAATGAGAGGTCCCTGAGATCCTTCGAGGCGACATTTTCTTTTACAAAAATGGCGTCCGCGACTTCGTTAAGGAGTTGTTAATGAAAAACACGGACCAATCAGAGCACGGCTATTGGCCGTTGACCGAGCCAGAATCAATCCGCTGTAGCCGGAATACGTTTTCCATTAATTTGTATACGGAATTGGTATCCGTATTTTTCGTTAATGACTCCTAAACAAAGACGCAGATGCCATTTTTTAAAAGGAACGCTTAAAATGATCTCAGGAACCTCCCATTTCCGGATGTTGAAGAAATTTTTAGACACTCTGTAGATCCTAGAGAGAGCTGAAAGCTCTGACACAGTCGTAATCGAACCTGGAGATTCTTGGAGAATGTTGATGACGTTTTTAGTGGAGATCCCTATTCCACGTTCATCAACGTATCCGCATTTTAATTTGTATTCATTTTTAGGATACAGTTACCAATTCTCGAAAGCAGAATATGGGTATATAAAATAGGTGGAAAAATTAATTTGAGAATCGCTCAATTTAAAAAATGTAATCAACTTGCCCTCTAATTTATTAGAGAAGAATCTGATATGTTTTAATGTTCTAACGATAAACGACTTCTTTTTGGATAACAATATTCTTAGTGCTGCGGTTGATACGTTTAAAGATTTTCTCGTCGATTCTGCGATTCTCGGATGTTTAAATTTATTGTTGTACCAACAACCGCGGAATTTGTGACACCATAGTCTCGATAGATAAAATTATACAAATTAAAACGAGGATGCATTAATGCACACGTGTTTAAATGCATACGCACCAAAGTACGCGTATGTAAATACACTTGCGTGTGTTATTGATACACGTTCTACGACTACGATCTCTAGTTTTTAGGAAAATTGATCTTCTGCGTACTTCTCTTTTGTATTTATTTTTCGAGATAGGTTTTATTCAAAACCAAGATCGAATAGACTATTCAAATGAACAGTAGATAGAACTATAACAAAATATAAACTAGAGGATAGAGGTCACCAGATTGTCTTGAAAGGTGGACTATATTTTTACTAGTAGCTTTTACAATCTCCGAATTATAAAAACTTTGGTCCACCGAGAATTATGCCTTCGACTAGCTAGTTCCTTCGTATACGAACTAACAAATCAATAACCATAAATAACGTCCCAGACTCCAACTCAGGGGGTTAAAAAAACCACAAGATCGCTGTTTTAAGAAACCGAGGTCCTTGAAGAAGACAGTTGTTAATTAACCGAGAAAAGAAAAACGTAGCAGAAGAGAAGTGCAACCGAATGATCGGTGCAAGGACGTTGTAATTAATACGCTGCAAGGCCAGCGGGGCGAGGATAAATTAAGCGAAATAGACGTTTTAATCGTATCGAGTAACGGGCAATCAACGCGGCTCTCGCGCTAGCAACCTGAAGTCTGATTAACGTGCCACGATTTTGAGGTATAGTGTTCGAAAGAAAAAGGAAGCTAAAAAGAATAGCAACAATCAGCACATCGTGTGTATCATCGTTAAATTCGTGTAGCTCGGAGCAACCACACACCGAGAGAGGGCATTCAACCATTATTTATTATACGTAGACACGTAACAAGGAACCATAATCTCTGTAAGAAAACAAATCCTTCTTCTATGTAATAAGCGTGTATGGTAAGCCGTACGATTCAGATATCGACATAATCAAATGTAGCTATGAAGACGATGTAACCATGGTAACGGAGAATGAATAGCTTTTGTCACTCACGCGAATCTTAGCTGTACCGTAGCATCAACCATAACCGAGACCCTCGATCTAACTCGGTCGAGTGCAACATCACTATTTAGTAGCTACCTCAATCGATCTCGATCTATCGCTCGAACGGCACCGACACACATCAGGCTTGGGCACTGTTCCACGAAACATGAATTCGCCTACTTGTTTCCGTCATAAACGCACAAAACATCCATTATCCAGTCTAGTTGCTGTTAGACTGCGGATCTTTATCCGAGATCGACATTTTCTGCGTCAATTCCGAGACACAAGGGCCAAATTTTTAAATCTGCTCAGTTCTTACCATGAATGCGTAAAATCCCGCAGTTTACCTCATTTTATTTTGCGTCGAATCAATGTTTACTTTGATTATTTAGTAGAGACAATCTCTTTTAAGTCACTAGACTAATTTAACGGAAATGCACATAAGAATGTATACTTCTTCCTCAGATAATTTTAATTTTCTGAAAGCAACGTAACTTAAATGTCTTAAATTATTCTGTGTTAGTTCAATGGAAATAGAAGACACATAAAAATGTATACTTCTTCCTCTGATAATCTTAATTTGCTGAAACTAAC
>CM052202.1:4704580-4727663 GCA_028455805.1 Lasioglossum figueresi | reverse complement strand
TATTTGTGTTTTGTCTTTACTTTCAATTTTAAATGTTGTTGCTGAAAATAATGGTTCGAATTCAATGCATTTACGAGTATAAATAGTTTAATGGAAATGTTATGTAACATAACTTATGTTCGATGCAGTAATTTTTGAAAATATTTTATTTTAAGAGTAATGAAAATATTTCTAAATATTATTGCTGAAAATAATTATTTGAATTCAATGCGTTTGTGAGTAAAGCTTCCCAATGATATTTTTCTATGTTATTTCGTACATTCTGTAAGCAAAATAGAATCTAAAATGTTAAATGATATATTACAGGAAAAATCTGCTAAAAATCGTTGATTTCTCGAATTGGAATTTCTCGGCCAGCACCGGTGAATCGCCCTGTACACCGTCTCGCGGAAATTTCGAACAGATCCAACGTTCTTCTCCAGAAAGAATTCTCGCGTGACGAGACACGCAGTTGAACAGAAATCATTCGCGTTCCGGTTTCCAGAGAATCGCGATTTCCGCGCCGAAAGCGAGACGAACGCGCTTTGGAACGCTCGTTCGCGAGTAGTAGATCAGCTGCGATCTGAATGCTTTCTCTCTATTTCCTCAAATCAGGAGATACTGCAGCGCGAGTGAATGCACACAGCTCGTCCCTCTAATCCTCCGTCGCGGTTCCGTGTGCAGTTTTGGATGGCCCGCAACCGTCGTAGCAACGAATCTTCGAAATACAAGACGATGAACGGGAAAACTAAAAATGAGAAAAAGAACGGGAATAAAGCAACGGATACGATTAAAAACGTTTGAACGAACGAGTGGGTGGGCGGGGAAGAAGGATTTTTATTTCTCTTTCTTTTAGCGCGAGTCAATTCGCATTCTTATGTGTCATAGACGATACGATTGTATATTCCATGATCTGTACTTAAAGATTTTTCGACTGGTTCTTTGAGGGAATCGATCCCCGAGCTTCACGGACTATTAATCGTCCGACTTATTAATCTTACATGTATACGCGCGTGATGAACGATTTTCGCGTGACTCGTTTTCGATGAAGGGTCGTTTTTCGGAGGTTTTTCGAGGAAACGCTGCTTGTGTATCGTGATACACGAAAACACGGCCTACAGTATTACAGGACTGTCTGTTAGTCTGGATCCTAGACTAGGATCCCAGGATTCCTAGTGTCCGTGGACGTTTGCTATTTTGTATGTCGGGCCAGTTCGCCGGGTAGAGATTCGCGGTTTCTTGTCGTTGACGATGTTCGCGCGTCGAGCTGACTGTGATGATTCGACAGCGGATCTTCATGCGTTTGAAGCAAAATTGAACAGATGAAGTTCAAATTACTAGGAAAATTTTGAAAATTGAACATACCTTATACGATTCCTCGTGTATTAAAATTATTAAAGTAGGAAACAATCGACGCAGACAATTTTTATTTTCCATGAAGATCCGTAGTCTAGCGACGATTAAAATAAAAATAAATAAAAAATACATCTGTGGAAGTTTGTACATTGTTGCTGGGGGATATTTTAGGCTGAGTATAAATGATCTTATCTGATTTTTGCCATAAATCTAGTCTAGTTATCAGAGTCAGCTCAACGGGGCAGCGAAACAATCGAATCGAGTCGCTCAGGTTCAGCGTGAGTCGTCGAGGATTTATCTCTACTCACCACCCCCTTCATCGTTACTAACAATTTACCTCTTGTTATATACATATGTATATCGTTTAATAATAAACTATTGTGAAACGCTGATCGAGGCCGCGCGACAACGGACGACAAAACGCAGTAAAACCGAACGAAATGGTATAGAATATGGAAATAGATATATGTAAATAATTCCATTACGATCCAATTAGGACGCAGCCTTCAGTCCCGTTTTTATTACGATTTAACAGTAGAATCGCCGTAAGTGGCTGTACCTAAGTACTACGTGTACCTATTAATCTATACATATATGTGTGTGTCTCGCATTGTTTCTGTCTCTTCTTCTGTGTACGTATAAAACTATACATACGAATCTATACATAATGCGCGCGCTTTAATTGAAAGCGCCCGCACCACGCATACTATATCGGGTGGCCAATGAACTCCTGGGAGTGTGCTGAAGGCCAAGGAGTATAATGCGCGAACTATTCCATTCAATTCGTTTCTCATTTTCACAGTCTTTAATGTGTAATCTCATTGTAATTCATAAAATACAAGATACTCGACGACGATACTCTTTTTCCGACGGATTTATATCGTTCACCATTTTTACTGATCAATGCATATTAAAGAAGGGATTTAAAATTTTGAACAAGCAGTTTTAACGAGTATCCAAATTTTTAATGAGTATTATGGGAACATATGGCTGTTTTTGGTGTGAAACTCGGGTTACCGTCTTTCAATTTATATCGTTCACCTTTTTCACAGTTCCAGCAGAATATTGATTGAAAATTGTAGTTATTTTACAAAGATTATTATTAGGATGAATAGTAAAGAAGGGATTTAGAAATTTGTGTGGATCGCTGTGAAACTTGGATTACAGTATTTAAATTTATATCGTTCGCCATGTTCACACTTCCAGCAGAATCTTGATTGAAAATTGCAATTATTTTACAATAGGGGTGAACTACTAACATTCACGGATCAATGAATATTAAAAAAGGGATTCAAAATTTTTAGCGAGCATTCTGTGAACATAGTTTCTTTCTGCTGAATCTTGGATCACTGTGTTTCAATTTATATCGTTCACCATTTTCACACTTCCAGCATAATATTGATCGAAAATTGCAGTTATTTTACGAAGATTATTATTAAGATGAATAATTAAAGAAGGAACTTAACCATTTTTGTGGATCGCTGTGAAACTTGGATCACTGTATTTCAATTTACATCGTTCACCATTTTCACACTTCCAGCAGAATCTTCATTGAAAATTGCAGTTATTTTACGAAGATTATTATTAGGATGAATATTAAAGGAGGGATTTAAAAATTTTTGTGGATCGCTGTGAAACTTGGATTACTGTCTGTCAATTTGTATCGTTCACCATTTTCACACTTCCAGCAGAATGTTGATTGAAAATTGCAATTATTTTACAATCTGGGTGAACTACTAACATTCACGGAACAATGGATATTAAAAAAGAGATGTAAAATTCTTTTTCACCCCGGTTTAGTGTCGCTGATAACAGTTCTACCCTGTTTTTCGCTATTCTCGAGCGACTCGCTTTAGCGAACGCGTCGGTAGAGATGATTGAGTCGTGACAGCCCCCCGGTATAGTGATTTCCACGAGTCTATCGCTAATCCGACGGCGTTGCACCCCCTCTAAACAATTCCAGGATTGTGTCTGGTATCCTTGACGCAAGGTCATTTTCGTTCTAGACGTTATTGAACGAGTCGCTTCAGGTTCTACCGTAGAGAAAACGAACGTTTGTCGTCGGAGAAGTATCATTGGCCATCCAGACGCATATTATACATAACACACGACTACGCAAAAAAAAAAAAGAACAAAATAACAAACTAAAAAGAAATCTGTATTATACGCGATACGACAGACGTTGACCAACGTTTTAAACAACGTTAACCGAGTGATTGCCGGGATTCCGATGCTACCGTGTACGTATATACATAATTGAACGAGCAAGATGTTTATACATATATAGTAGAGATGAGAAAGAAAGAGAGAGAGTGAGAGAGAGAGAAGAAGAGAGTGAAAACGTGAGGGAGAGAAAGGTAGAAAGTGAGAGTGAGAGAGAGAGAAAGATTCCAGTAGTCGCAGAGAGCAAACAAAAAATATGTAAACGCGTTGCTAATATTTAATAATAGACGTGAGAGTTATCGTGAACGTTTTGAAAAACCAAAATGTTGTTCAATTTCACGTATTACATGTACGTGTACGTATATGGATTATGGTATTGTCCTTGAGAAAGCGCTTTCGACAGTCGATAAATATATATATATATATATATAAATATATTGTATTTAGGAAGTGGTGGTAAAAGAACAAAAATGAAAAATCTAGTCGCAACTCGGTGATCGGTCCGCGTTCCTCTTTCATCGACGGATTTCGTAGACTTAATGCGCGTTGTTTCGCTCTCTAGACTTTTTTCTAACCCTTTGGACTCGAAGCAATTTTTTTAATTCGAGAATCAAGAGATTTCTTTCATCCTAGATCATTTTTTTACACCTGTTTTCTCATACAACAGTTGAGCTTTTTGCGATTGACAAAATACAGACAAATTGAATAATTTTAAAAATGCCACCATTCGAGTGCAAAGGGTTAATTCTCTTGTTTCTTCTTTTTTTTGAAGGTTTTTATAGTTTTTAAAGTAATTCTAGGTTCGTATAGTCTGTCGATACTCGTTAACATTTTCGTATGTAGGCTTATTTTTCTCGGTTCTCGATAAGTCTCTCGTAAATCGATCTGTACAACGATTATTGTGTAAGATGTTCAATGGGTTTCGTTTTTGTTTACTGCCTCGATTTATACTCGCATAATGCGGATCGAGCGGCCGAGAGAGAGAGAAAGAAAGAAAGAAAGAGAGAAGCTTGATAAACTCGTAGCTTTGTTAACTCGATACTCTTTCACGAGTACCAATGTATTATGATCATCGTTGTTATCGTAGCCATTGTACGAGGGGACAGTACGGTCTTTATTAGCGATCTTGAAAGTGTGATATTTTTTTAACAAACATATCGCAACCTAACGTTCCGAGTTCGGCGAGTGATTTCAATGCTTGCCGCGTAGAGAACGATCTCCGATTTCGGAGGATTCAGAGAGGATTAAGAAACGGGATCGATGGTGCAACGATCAGTGTTAATACTTTTTTCTTCGTGGTCTCTCACCTTGGCAACCAAAGAATTCTTTTGTCTTCTTCGTTCGTTCATTCAGCTTTCTCTAACTTAGTTCGATATTAACCCTTTGCAGTCGGAGCTATTTTAACATTTTACCCACCGGAAGCCTATCAATAGGATTTACAATAATTGTGCTGTGCCAAAAGAAAGCATAGAAATTTTCTTTTACATTGTCATTTTAAATGAAACTATTAGATGACGTTATTAAGGGCGACTTGTTAGTTTACAATAAAAATTGCTGTTGCTATTCAAGGTTCCATTCAAAAGTGTTTTGCCATGTACCATAGATTTTTATAAAGTAAGCAATAATCGCCGGTAGGTAATGTGTTAATTTGAAAATTAAACACTTCTTCCTAGCTAGAATAATACCATTCTATATGATTTTTTTCATTTTATAGATATGAAATTGATACACATAATACCTGATACAATACTGAAATGTGTAGTAATTGATTAGATACGAGCATATTTAATAACTAGACTGCGGATGTTTATGCAATTTGCAATTATTGTAGGCGTATTTTAAAAAAGTAGAGTCGAATATAATTTTATTCTCGGTAGTATCCTTTCTGTAAATTTTATATTCTATCATTCATTGAAAATTTTCAGAAGCCATAAATGCATAAACATCCGCAGTCCATTAATAACGCAAACAATATTGAGAATAATGGTACAGCAATTTTTAGCGATCACTCTGAGTCACCCCTCGACTGCTAAGGGTTAACAGTTCTAATATGTTAACACTGGATAACTGTCGTGTTTCGAAATTAAGAAACAATAGTGTAATTAAACCATTTTCATTTAGAAATGCAAATACTTTGGAAAACGTAAATGTAGACTGCGGAAAATTTAAAAAGTTGAAGATGTCGATGTATGATTTCTCCTCTATTAAAATCATTAAGGGAAGAAACAACAATTAATTTGATTTCTATTTCTTGGAATCGATACAGACAATTTTTATTTTGCATAAGGATCCGCAGTCTGCGTAAATGTTAAGGATTCAATTGTTTGAATCGATTGATCCGAAGCACCGTCGATTAGAAAAGTGTTAAGAATAAAGATCTGCTGTTTGAAACGTGTATCTCGTAGTTTAGAAGTTTGTGACGATTCCAATAGTAATTCCAACGCATTGAAAAATTCTCAGGGAGAATAAATCTTCGATTGCCAAGCGTTAAATAGAATGATTCCAGGTTAATCGAAGATCCGTCGCTTCTTACGCTTCTCTTTGCCGCCACATTTCGTGCTTGTCGATGATCGTTGAGCTGGCAAACCGGCATACTTCTCTCGTCCTTTGTTCCGTGTGTGCTTTCAACAAACGATTCAACAAGAAGAAAACGAGTGCGCACTAACATTGTTTAGACATTAACCGTCCATCGTTGATTAACATTGATCGTGGTTTGTGCTCCCTCACCGTTCACGCCATGGTTTTGTGTGCTTCCTGTTACGTCCGTTTCGGCGAACACTAAATCGTTCATGTGGCACAAACTTCGGAATTCAATCGCAAACATTCTTTCGATTTCAATCCCTTCACTTAAATATTAACAAATCGGGGATCTCGTTTAATTTAAATTTCTCGGTCGGATCATTTTGTATTTAAAAAGAACGACAGCAATTTAACTTTCTCTGCAATTTCAGAAAAGGTTCCAAAAATAAAATGAAAGAGTTACTAATTGAATTAGCACTGAACCGTCCACCGCCGGTCAAAGTTCAGATTTTTTATTTATCGGAATTGAGTGAATATTATAATCAAAATCGCACAGAATATAAATAAATTTAATCTAGTTGTTTTTCATATGGACATGATGGCCAAACAGAGGATCTTTATACAAAATAAAAATGATTTACTTGTGTTGCAACAAACTGGAGCGAACAAAGAATTTATTTTCTATCTTAATCTGTTTAATATATTGAGAATGATATAATATTTTTAAATTCTTTTTCATAAGTGCATAAAATAGAAGAATTATTTATTGGAAAGAGATTAATAATTTTTGGCGAAACAGTATTTTGACTTTGCGTGAGTTTTTGGGGTTAATTGACCAGTGAAAGGATTGAAGGGGACGTTCATTTGGTGGTTAACGATGTTGTCTGTTCAAATTGTGAATGTGAGAAGGAAATAACAGGGATCCGAGGACTGATCTGTTTTATGCTCGTGTTCAGAGGCGAACGAGTGACGCCGCGATGGATCACGTGGAGCAAAGATCATCCCTTTCGATGTACAAACAAGTGAGAACGAGTTTTAAACGCGTCATCGCGAACCACGTGCCGGTCATGCGGAGCAGGCAAACAGTATACGTTGTTGTGGATCGGAAACCATGAAGGATCCGACGGTGTAGAATCATAGGAATTTCGTACAAATAGAATTAGATTCTACGATTCTGGAAATTCTAGCAGAATCTCCGCGGGCATAGAGGATCAATTCGGGATCAATTCTGAGATTTGTGCTAACGTGAGAACCTATTGACGATTCAACAAATTCCGACAAAATTTGATATTCGGAATGTTGGAAAAGACTCTCTAGAAACGTTCGAAATGAGTTACCTCTATTTTGAATCCGCCAGCAGCTGGTCGAGTTTGCTCAGCCATTCGCGTTTTCTATTTTTGTAAAACAAAATTCTTGCTGACCCCTTCTAACAATAACTGTCATCTCGATTCTAGCATTCTTCCTACGGTTGTCTCACCGACAAATTCCTGTAACTATCACTAGACCGCGGATGTTTATGCAATTTTCAATTTTTTGTAGACGAATTTTAACACTAGGGTTACGGACCTCTAGAAATAACTATTACACATTATTTTGTAAACATAACAAAAATGTGTCTATCCATATTTTTGGCCATTTCTCCAACAGTATATACCCCAAGAAATTTGCTAAATAATTCTTAATCTTAACGCATCACCGAGCGGTGATTATTGCATAATTTTGAAAAATTTGTGGCACATGGCTAAACACTTTTTTATGGAACTTACAATGGCAACAGCAATTTTCATTGGGAACTAACAAAAGTCACTCTCAACAACGTTATCAAATAGTTTCATTTAACATTGCAATGTAAAAGAAAATTTCTATACTTTATATTTACAGCACAATTATTGAAAATCCTATTAATAGGCTTCCGGTAGGTAAAGCGTTAATATGTTCAACAGGTTGAAAATGATATGAAAGTATTTTGAGAAATTTGCCTAATGATTTTAATGTTTTAAATTACACCTACTAATTTCTATGCTTTGTATGCTTTCTTTTGGTACAGAATAAAGTAAAGAGTAAAGTGTTAATAATCGCAAATTAAAAAAATTAGAACCCATCGTTTTGACGGGTTCCGTAAACCTAGTGTTAAGAAAGTGCAACAAAATAGAATTTTATTTCCAGTAGTAGTAGCCTATGCAGATCTGAGATAAATAAAAATTCTACTAAATTCTGTCGAATTCTATATTCTACCCTTTTGAAAATTTTCATTAGCCATGAATGCATAAAGATCCGCAGTTTAATTATCCTTCTCGGAGGAATAAAATGATGAAGGAAAGAATGAGATTGTTTTTACAAGCAATTTTTATTTCGCATGGAGATTATGTGCACGAGGATAGCTCATTGAATGATGCAGTAGAGTAGAGAGGCTTTTCTAACGATCGCACGGAACGTCGAGAAATTGATGCCTGTTTCCAGTTTGATCAACGACTAGGCACAATTTCGGTCTTAATCCTCTCGCGACTGTAGCTGATCGTCAGCCTTGCGTCTAAGTGTCTACTTAACTAACCGGGTAAGCTTTCGTTCGCGTTATTCTTCGTTTCGGTTGCGGCACGCGTTCCCCCTGTAAATTCTCGCGCGACCGTAGAGGAGAAAGCAGCGCGACGTCCAGGAGAAAAAGAAAAAGAAGTGAAAGCAATAAACGCAAGATCGTCTTCGCGTTGCGAGGGATTTCGCGTGCTCGCTCGATTGGACGACCTCGCGATTTCGTAATTCTTGGCGAAAAACGTGCCAAGGAATCTGCAGGACGATCCGATCGGACACACGGCTCGCTTCGCGATTACTCTCGTTCGTCCTTTTCTTTTCGCGTCCTCGGGAGCATTTTTCTTCTCCTCGCTGACGAATCCTTTAGCAGAGTCGAACATTGAACCGACGTTAATTTTACCTCGTTCCGCGAACAAACGCGACGAAGCTCGATCTTCGCGATTTTTCAAAACTGGAGAGAGTAAACTAAAGAAATGACAGTAGCATAGGAATGCGAGTAACGTAGGAGCACAGCAGACTCCCGTTTAACGCGACTAGAAACTTGTTTAAGAAGACTGTACGTTCCAGTAATTGTACAAAACATTGCATAAGACGACTGTACATCAGAGTTAGGATGATTGTGCATGATCGAGAATTACGATTAATATAAAATCCAATTATTAATCGTGGCTACTGATTACTAAATTGTCAGTAATCATCGATGAATCGTTGAATCATGATAAAGAAAGGAATCGGAAGTAGTTGTAATCGATGTTCGCGATTGCTTTATTAATTATAAATCATGGAACGATTACATTCTTTGATTGTAATTTAATTTTGCTGCAATAGCAACACCGTGAATATGGCATTGGCATTTTTCGAAAATTTTCTGAAGCCATAAATGCACAAATATAACAGTCTAATAATTACAGTTACATTATTACGAAAGATTACAAAAGAATGAATTACTGTCCAACTCTGCTGCACGCTTACGTAATTTTAAACAATTTCTCCGTCGCGTTACACGGAAGCCTGCCGTAACGATAATTTCAGGAAAAAGATTTAGCTCGGGACTAAACGAATAGCTGCAGAATCTCGTCGCTGGCGAAAGTGTTCAATTATTCGTCGGTCTTTAAAGTGAATCGACTATTTCTCGACAATGTGGTTCAAAAGAAAAGGCAGAGTACTTTCCGAATATTTGTTTAATATGTTCGCCGCGGTTTTTCATTCGTCCGAAGAGATTGTACTTTTGTTGGAGCGTCGTGATTTAGTTCGTGCGTGATTTACTCGTGCCTACAACCACCTAGAATGGGTTACTGAAAATTCTGTTGAAATTTTCGAAATGAACGTTTCGTGCGAAGCGAAGAGACGTCGTAGAACCAATGTGCCATGGGAAAGGAATTAAGTGTGCATGCACAATTGGGGTTGGAAGAACTGATGCGAGCGAGATAGGGTTTTAGGGCTAATTAACCCTTGAACAGATTTACTGTTTCTATGAAGAGAATGTTCATAGATGAATCACTAGACTGCGGTTCTTGGTGCAAGCTGTCGTGTTTCACTGCATAATCTTGCGGAACAATGTTCGACTTCAAATAATCTTCACAATAAACTTCACTCGTGCAACAAGGCCAGCAACATTTCCGCAGTCTATAATGTTCTAGTCTGAGTCAGTGATGAACACTTAAATAAAATTAAAGCCTCGACTGTTTGATCGAAGGTTTAATTTTATTTTCAGCCTGTTTGAGATCCTTGACGAAATACGGATATTTCTTTTGTCAAATTATTATGGCTTCGAGCTTGCACTGTCGATCGTAATTCTGCCCAAAATTGTTTACATTATTAGATATGTTGGTATCTAATCAATCTTTGAACATTTAAGTATTTTATGAAGCATTGCATCAATTATATCCACCAAATTAAAAAAAATATTGAGAATTTTCAAATTAAAGTAGCTCCGAGTGCAAAGAGTTAACACTAAATGAATTCCATAGAATTTTGGAATAAAAAGCACTATCTAACGGTTCATTTTTACAATATCGTAAAAATTACGTTGAATTGATTTAGTTGAAAATAATCGTGAAATCATTTTTACTTGGACCACTTTCATAGTTATGGGTAGAATTAACACGTTCGCAGCAATTCTTTTCCATTCTTAAAATTAAGAGAATCGAATAATCATTGTGATCAATTATACATTTATTATACATCGCCAGCGGCTGCGAACGTGTGAAAAATTTCGAAAAGTGCGAGCTACGGAGAGCATACTGTCGTATAAAACGAAAGTTGAAGGGTTAAAAGGGAAGAACGAAGGACAGCGATGGTCTGGGCTCGCAGAACCTAATCGCAGGCCGCCTTGTGGGCCGCCATCTTGGTTCGCACGAACGGAAACGCTTCGTCCCTATTTTTATTAGCTGGGGAGGTTGTTTCTCTTCGAGTCGAAGGCGAATATAAATATCGAGATACCGCGGCGACCGGTCCATTTCTGTCCGACCCTGATATCCGATCGAAAACGAACTATTCCACGTTTGCCATAAAAATTCGATGAACAAACGTCGCCGAAAACGCGAGAACGCATCCGAGAATGCTGTTCACGAAGCGAGCTGTCGCTCGAGCGAGACTTCCGGCAATACATATTACGATTATTACCATTACCATTATGATGATTACTATCACCATGATTACTGATATTATTTAAATAAAGCAGTTACTATTATTCTTACGATTGTTTCTGTTGTACACAACGAATCGATTCGAAATTTATTTCGAACTGTGGAGCCACCTGATTGGTTTTTCCTGTCGATCAATTTTTTTTTGTCGCCTTTGTATAATTGCTTTGTTTCTCGTTTGACATTGTCTTTTGCCCCGCTGGCGAGAACGATCGATCGATCGATCGTCGATCGAGCAAACCACCCACGTTTTCCACCCTCGGCGCACTTTATTTTTAGTTTCTTTTCACCGACATTTTTTTCTTACCCTGGTTTCTTTATTTGCACCCTTTTCAGACCCACCTGTAGCGAAGCGAAACGAAGATAGTTCTGTACAAAGGCAAACGAAAAAAGAAATAACGAACACGGGTACACAAAGATTGTTGTATGCACGTGAGAAAGAGAGTAAGAGAGAGAGAGAGAAAGAGAGAGAAATTGACTGCAGAGCCTGTGAAACCCCCGCTCTGTTGGCGCATTTAGAAAACCCTCCTCCTACGGAATTATCGTGAAAATGCATTAGGACGTCGATGTAAGTTCACCAAACCACGTAGGCATAAGTGAGCGAAGCTTAAAGTTATATTTATAGGGTGTTCCGAAAATATCCGACCGAGGAAACCGCTTCGCGTTTCCGACACGCGTTCCTACGGATCTTTCCGTCGAAAATTTTTTCAAAAATCGTTTCTAACGCCTCTTAACCTGTCTGAATTTTACAAATTCAAAACCATTTGCAATCGTAACTCTGGGTTTACCGAGCACTAGAAGTGCAAATTCATTGTCAAGCTTCGGTGTCGCAGGACGGAAGACACAATAAAAAGCGAGTTCGGATAATTTCGGAACATCTTATCTTTCTAGCGAATAAGCGACCGACCCGAGACGGCCATTTTGTCGCCCTCGATGTTTCCTAGATCTCGATCAACTGAACTTAAACTTTGCATTCCGAATTCCTTCTCGATTTTATCCCGAATAATTTTCTTTGCATATTAAACGGAGAAAAGTAATATTGCATATTTAAATCGACAATTTAATTAAAACAAAGAGTTGCAATGTCGTCTCGGGCCGGTCTCTGACGACCGAAAATTAATTTCATCCTCTCCTTTACCGTCGCGAATTTTCAGTTCCAATCGCTGGACCAAATATTTCCTCCTCGGAATAATACGCGCGTTATAGCGTTTGCATTCGAAATTCACCGTTTTGCAAGTCAAATTCGAACGTGTGCAAATCAATTTCATCTTTTTGTAAATCAAATTCACCCTTTTGCAGATCGATTTCATCATTTTTCTGAATACCGAATTCGCTTCGGTAAATTCATTTTAAAAATTGATCGATCAGAAAATGGCTGCAACGAATATTCATATCTACACACAGTTTTCATACATTACAAAGTTAATGAATTGGTATTACTTTTAAACAAGTTTAAATTTAATGGACATTTTAGCAACAAATCAAATTTGAATCTCTTGATTTGATCTTTTTTACGAAAACTTACTTAAAAATACTGTATTTGTAAAAGATCCAGACTGATTTGCGGAAGGTCGAAATTTATTTGCACAAGGGCGTATTCGACTTGAAAATTTCTAGTGCAAAACCTGTAGCATCGTTCAGTTCCTCTTTTCCCGTGGTTCGAGCATCTCGCGGAGCAGATAATCGTGGAAACCCAATCCGCAATACTTACGAAACGATTACATATCCCACACGGTTCGGTTTCGTGGCTTTTCCACGTTTATTCCGGTCATCTCGTCTCTCGCGGATCGTGTTTTCGTTGTACACTGCCCAAAAAGTTAGTCGCACACCGTCGCGTTTTAGTCGTTGCGTTCAACGACGACGTCCGTTATCCGCAATTGTCCTCGGAGGATTGTGTATCGTTTCTAGAAAGACACTCGTGTCGCGTCCTAGTTTAGCCAGTAAAGTTCGTGCAGCTATTATTTCAATCGCGAAGTTTTCACTCTGGCGAAAATTGTGGTGACGTGTTCAATTCATTCCTTAGCTTAAAGCTGTGTCTCGTAGCTGTCCTCTTCGAGTTCGATTTCTTGTCGCGAAGCCAGACGCGGGGTACAGGCTGTTTCATAAACTGTGCACGCGACCTTGGAACCGAGCATTTACCGTGAAAAATTGCGGTAAGGTTTTATCGGTTCTCTTTCTCGATGCTATTCGTCTTCACGATTAGGTATGACGCGCATCGTGATCGATAAACAATTATCTCCTGTGATAAAACGCTTCTTCATTTTATTCTGCAATCAAGAACTCTTGGAATTTGTCTATTAGCAACGCGTTTACAGGATGAAGTATAATAAATGTAAACAGTGTTTCAGTAGGAGAATAATCGTGTCTTGAATTTTTTAAAAGATGAAACAGAATGTCTTCAACGCGTCTTCAAACAAATTTATCTTGATTCAACGTAGTCTGAATGAATAATCATTTCTTAAATTCATGAATACTTTTAGAAGATAAAACAGAACGTTTTTGTGCAAGGTCCAAGAAGATGAAGTGCAAAAGGAGGAAACAGTGTTTCAAATTGATCTTGTTTTTAACGTAGTCTGAATGAATAATCATTTCTTGAATTCACGAATAGTTTTAAAAGATAAAACATTACGTCTTTGTGCAAGGTCCAACAAGATGATGTGTAAAAGAAGTAAAGAGTATTTCAAATTTATCTTGATTTTAACGTAGTCTGAATGAATAATCATTTCTTAAATACATGAATAATTATTTCTTAAATTCATGAATAATTATAGAAGATGAAACAGAATGTTTTTGTGCAAGGTCCAACAAGATGAAGTGTAAAAGAAGGAAACAGTGTTTCAAATTGATCTTGTTTTTAACGTAGTCTGAATGAATAATCATTTCTTAAATTCATGAATAGTTTTAAAAGATAAAACAGAACGTTTTCGTGCAAGGTCCAACAAGATGAAGTATAAAAGAAGTAAACATTTTTTTTTCAAATTGATCTTGTATTTAACTAGTCTCGTTGAATAATAATTTTTTTAAATTCATCAATAATTATAGAAGATAATAACAGAACCTTTTTGTGCATGGTCCAAGAAGATGAAGTGTAAAAGAAGGAAACAGTGTTTCAAATTCATCTTGTTTTGAACTAGTCTGGCTGAATAATCGTTTTTTGAATTCACAAATAGTTTTAAAAGATAAAACAGTACGTCTTTGTGCAAGGTCCAACAAGATGATGTGTAAAAGAAGTAAACAGTGTTTCAAATTGATCTTGTTTTTAACGTAGTCTGAACGAATAATCATTTCTTAAATTCATGAATAATTATAGAAGATAAAACAGAATGTTTTTGTGCAAGGTCCAACAAGATGAAGTATAAAAGAAGTAAACAGTGTTTCAAATTGATCTTGTTTTTAACGTAGTCTGAATGAATAATCATTTCTTAAATTCATGAATAGTTTTAAAAGATAAAACAGAACGTTTTCGTGCAAGGTCCAACAAGATGAAATATAAAAGAAGTAAACAGTGTTTCAAATTGATCTTGTTTTCAACGTAGTCTGAATGAATAATCATTTCTTAAATTCATCAATAATTATAGAAGATAATAACAGAACCTTTTTGTGCGTGGTCCAACGAGATGAAGTATAAAAGAAGTAAACAGTGTTTCAAATTGATCTTGTATTTAACTAGCCTGGCCGGAATAATCATTTCTTAAATTCATGAGCAGTTTGATAAAGATGAAACATGAAACAAGCTAGAGGAACAACATATGTTACATTCTAATTGTACGAGTAAAATTGTATCTTCGCTTTCGAAAAACGATTTCACAAATCATTTGGTGAATTCATGAATGAATTTGATAAAGCTAGAGAAACGACATATGTTACGTTATTGTAAGAGTAAAATAGTTTCTTGTACAATTTTATAAAACGTCCGAACAATTCTAGAACAAATGCGAACCCTCGAGCACAGTTTACGGAACATTCTATGTGCCCCACGGCTGGCACGTCGAAAAGCGAAGACGGTAGATCGATGCAGCCTGCAATAATCAGTATTGCAGTGCTGGATCGTAATAAATGGCACCATTGGATTCTTGTAGAAGAGCTCGATGCGTTTGGCGTCGTCCAAGCGTCTCTCAGAGCGACGTTCTTCTCTGTACATATTTATTTAGAGGATATTCCCATACATGTATAAAAGGTGAACTATATATACATATGTTTATATAAATCTGTACACGCGTAGATGGGCTCGTCGAGTGTATGTATACGTCGAATGCATTTATAATAGATACATATACATATTACGGAGCGATCGCGCGCGTTCCTGCATTTTCCTCGCGGCGTTTTCGTCCCGATACCTCATTCTAGCGCGTGCAAATGATCGCGGCGGGTGTACGATACATATATACGTATATATATATATATACATATATATATTAAGGGAGATGATAAATTATTACTATTATTATTGTTGCGTTCTATTTATTTAACCGGGGGGAGCTGGTCCTCCCGCGGAGAGTGAGAGAGAGAGAGAGAGAAAGAGAGAGAAAAAGAGTAGACGCGATTTAGTCGAAAGGTTTTCGCTCGGACGTCCCGTGGGACGATCTTCCTGGCAATAATTAATTGTTGTAACAATAAAGATTTGCGAAGATAACCGGCCTATAATAATCTCCTCTTCTCGAATACACATACACCCTCTCTCCTTTTTATTCTCGTTTCACAGATCTTCTTCGCGAGCTTTAAGGTAAGTGTTGCACGGCGATTCTGACGCACTCCCATTCGCCTACTCGGCGAGCATGACCGTGCTCGTGTTTCGAAAATCCTCGAAACCAACCGGGATTTCGAGGAATTACTAGGTCGCGTCGCAGATACCATCGCGGACGACGGAAATGGACTAATAAGTCCGCAGAAAAATTCTGGTGTCCGAGAGCCGGTCGTCGAAGCCAGCGACGGTGGAGAATTTATGATAAACCGTGTAACCGTTAACTGTACAGCAGAAAAGAGAATACGTTACGTACACCGTCGATTTAACGAGGTTCGGCTTAAAGTTCACCTGCGATGATCATTTTTATAGTTTCCGAATTAATTGTTCTCTTAACGAGTTCGTTAGGGATTGTAGCGCGACGTGAAGAAAAATTGTGGGTTGTTTATTTGCTGGGCGGTAAGAATAATCACGTTACGTACACTGTCGATTTAACGAGGTTCAGCTTGAAGTTCACCTACGATGATCAATTTTATAGTTTCCGAATTCATTGTTCTCTTAACGAGTTCGTTAGTGTGACGCGACGTGAAGAAAAATTGTGGGTTGCTTATTTGCTGGACGGTAAGAATAATTGTGATGTACCTTGCGAAGGAGCAAACGTAAAACTAATTGATATGTGTTGGTGTCTAATTAATAGACAGCGGATTTTATGCATTTGCGACGAAAGTGAGTAGGTGTAACTCGAAACAGCGAAAACATTAGAAGAATTTAAAACCACTGTTATATTGTTTTCAACCTATCAATCACAACGAGAAAGAAAATAAATGTTTATTTCACTCCAGTTGATTGCAAATCAAGCAGAACATTTTTATTTTGCATGAAGATCCGCTGTCTACTAATCGATTATGAAACATTTTAGTATCGTATGAGATATATCAATTATATCCACCAAATTTAAAAAATTATTGAGAATGGAAATATTCTAGGTCGGCAGAAATGTTTAATTTTCGAGTTAAAGTAGCTTCCAATGCAAAGGGTTGGCTTATTTCTTTCAATAATATAGCAAAATTATTTCCACAGCAGTCTAGACAAAAACATGACCAACGTTTAATAAAATTACGATAGAGACTCGGTCGCAAAAAGCATCTTGCGGATCAGGAATTAATTAGTTCTTAAACGGTTCCATTAATAACTCATTTCTGTAGGTCAACGTGAAACGAGAAAAAATTGCGTAGCTGTTCAATCCGCTGGATAAGGATGCTGCGACCAGGAAAGATGGGATAAAAATACTTCTGCATGATCTATAGACGAGGATTGCTGAAGATCCAAGTATAGTTTCGAAGAACCTTGTCGATGCACATTTAATTCTTCCTTTTCGGTTGGGACAATCGATCATTGGAGTTATTGACGCGAACGTGTAAATTCTAGAGAAGAAATGAAATTGTATGACAAAGTAGGGGCGGCTAACGAGAAGGTGACTCAGCTTACTTATAAAGCCTCATGTCGATAAGTAGAATTAGGACAGAAGGTGGTCCGACCTCGCCGGTGCAATATATCCTGCATAAGGTAAGTACTAACTAAGGACACTCACGTACATACATGCAACAGTGTGCACAGCGATATAATGACGGACAGTGTTATAATAAGCAGCCTAATTGCCCAAGGATGTCTGCCTTGCTAATTGCGGGAACGCCGAAATATTAGGTCGGCCGTATGCAAATCAGTTTTTTACTTTCGAACAATCGATAATCGTTGCGCAAAACCTTAAAACGAGGCTTTCCACCTTGTCTCCAAGCTTCGTGAATTATTACTAGCAGGATTAAACACACAATTAAAATTGTCTATGTCAATTGTAAAAGGTTAGAACCTAGTAAACATTTGAGCAAGAAAAACCAACGGAGAAAAACGATTTTCCCTCTTGTTTCCAAGCTTCGTCAATTATTACGAACAGGATTAAACACAAAATTAAAATTGTCTGCGTTAATTGTAAAGGATAGAACCTAGTAGACGCTTGATCAAGAAGAACCAACGGAGAAAAACGATTTTCCCTCTCGTTTCCAAGCTTCGTCAATTATTACGAACAGGATTAAACACAAAATTAAAATTGACTATGTCAATTGTAAAAGGTTAAAACCTAGTAAACATTTCATCAAGAAGAACCAACGGAGAAAAACGACTTCCTCGTCTTCAATCTTCATCAATTATTATAAAAATTGTCTACGTTAATTGTAAAAGATCAAGAGGACATTTGTTCCTTTTATTAATAATTTCATCTCTGAACTTAAAGGCTCCTTCAATATTAAATTTCTGAAAAACAAGAACTAATGGAGAAAACCGACATTCTTTCTTGTCTTTAAGCTTCATCAATTATTATAAAAATTGTCTACGTCAATTATAAAAGTATAGCAGACATTTGTTTCTTTCCTAAACCATTTAATCTCGAAACTTAAAAATCTTGAAGACGCCTTCAATATTAAATTTCTGAAAAAGGAGAACTATTGGACTAAAACGACATTCCTTCTTGTCTTCAAGCTTCATCAATTATTATAAAAATTGTCAACGTCAATTATAAAAGTCTAGCAGACATTTGTTCCTTTCCTGAACAATTGAATCTCGAAACTTAAAAATCTTGAAGGATTCAATATTAAATTTCTGAAAAAGAAGAACCAATGGAGAAAAACGACTTTCTTTCTTGTCTTTAAGCTTCATCAATTATTATAAAAATTGTCTACGTCACTTATAATAGTCGAGCAGACATGAAATTTGTTCCTTTCCTGAACCATTTAATCTCGAAACTTAAAAATCTTGATGGCTCCTTCAATATTAAATTTCTGAAAAAGAAGAACTAATGGAAAAAAACGACTTTGTTTCTTGTCTTCAAGCTTCATCAATTATTATAAAAATTGTCTACGTCACTTATAAAAGTCTAACAGACATTAAATTTGTTCCTTTCCTGAACCATTTAATCTCGAAACTTAAAAATCTTGATGGCTCCTTCAATATTAAATTTCTGAAAAAGAAGAACTAATGGAGAAAAACCACTTTCTTTCTTGTCTTCAAGCTTCATCAATTATTATAAAAATTGTCTACGTCACTTATAAAAGTCTAGCAGACATTAAATTTGTTCCTTTCCTAAACCATTTAATCTCGAGACTTAAAAATCTCAAAGCCTTCTTCGAAATTAAATTTCTGAAAAACAAAAACCAATGGCCAACATCGACTTTCCTGTTCGTATTGGGCACATCGAGGTTTATAGAAGCCGCTAATTGATTTTCGAAAAGCAAGATCAGCGTAATTAATATATAGTTCCGCGAAAGTTGCTGGCCGTGTAGCAACGTTGAGGAGCGAAGATCGCAGATAGCGAAATCCTGCTCGGGTTCGTTCTAGTTTCCGATGGCTGACTAGATCGGTGTTCACTGGTGTCGATCATCATGAACACGCATCATATTCATTTGACTGTTGGCCGGTGATCGGCATTTAAAAAGCGTGTGCTCGTAGACGCGACGCGCGCCGACCAGGCCGGTACTTAAACAAGCGGGTATATATGAGTCAAGGCTGCGCAGGGACCCTTACCTACTTTTTCCTTTTATGGTTATGAATCGGACCCGATGAACGTATAGGATGTGGCGACGACCGATCTTACGCAAAGGACTACTCCATGCAGCCGACAAATTGCGGCGCGCGAAAATTTTATTGCTCCTTTCGAACAACTGGAGACTGACGAACGAGTTGCTTATCGTTGCTGCATCAAACATCGGCAGATTGCAATGGCACCGGAAAAAGCGATTGTCGAAAATGTTGATCGGTGTTTCAAAGGATCATCGCGAGAAGGAAGACGCTCGAATTATTCGATAAATCGCGGAATAATTGCGCAACCGCCAGGCTAAAAGCGTTGTCCGACTCATTGCGAATTGACCATGACACGAGTTGACTCAAGGAGATCGAGTGAGGTGCCTATAACCCCAATGCCAGAATTACCGCTGCCTAATATTAGGACTTTCCTGCTGGACACGTTCGTCGTTCGTTTTCACGCGGCCATTTCACCTAGTTTGATAGACACGCTTCCTGGTTCACCGCAAAATTGGGTCGGTTAATTCGAGACTGTGGACAGGTCGAAACGATCGTAGATTGTTAAATTTCGCTTGCTCATTTTTGTCAGAAATGCTGCAAATCTGCAGTGCATTCGCCAAGTATAAAATAAGCATTAACGCTAATTCTCGCGAGCTCTAAAAATGACTGGCATGAATTGCCAGCTATTATAAAATAAATAGCCGTAATAAAACTTACATAAAATTTATATAGATTATCTGTGATTTTTAGTTTAATATGTGCTTGAATACAGAAACGTGTATAATCATTCCTTTAAAGAAATAGTTGTGTGCTGTTTAAGGAAAGGATGTACCATTTAATTACCATTTTTTACGCTTTCTTCAACACATTTTTTAAGCGGTGCAAATTTCGTTTCACATAAAGTCGTGAAAATTCGTATAACTCGATTTTTTGCCAATAAAAAACTAAAACCAGAAACTAATATAAAAATCGCAAGAGATCATAGAACAAAATATCATAAAACTTATTCCAAATTGTAAAAAATTGGCTTTCATTTCAAATTTCCAGATACCTCGAGCATATCGAAAGAATCACAAAACGTCTGCTTCGTTGTTTTCTGTAAAATAATTTGATCCGAAACAGTATCGCGGCGACCTTTCATCGTGAATCACCCTGCTCAGCCTTTTCTAGATCATTAATTATGATGGATTTTGTCCCCGCACGAAACTCTCGCGCCATTTAGTTGTAATTTATTTATGAGCCGGTACCAGGTCTAACGTGTCATTAGTCGCGTTAGCGATTGTTAGGATGCTGGTGCACGCGCAAGATAATCATTCGCCCGATAAGTGCACGGCAACCTTGCATGTCCGCGTGACTTTGACTTTGCCGGGAACTAGATCAAGGAATCAACCGGCGCGATCTCGGATGGATCTTTTTCCTCGGACGCGACGCGCGAAACTATTCACTTTCCCTATCGAATTGCAGTATCCCAGATTCGATACTCGATCCCAGCCGGTCTGGATCCACTTTTACTATTCTGCTCGATATGCATACACTGAATTCCTCTACGATAGCGTAAAGATAGAAGCATGAAAACTTTCCTGTCGTTATTTTGCTATAACCCTTATCACTGAAGTCATCGAACACAATCAAGCAGTCTATTGCAATTGATAGCAGCAGTTTTATCAGAATTTTTGTGTTTCGATGTACAGGACGTTCCACTTACGAGAAACGTTTTCTGTGTTATTGAAATTATTCGATCGACCACGTATTTTAACCATAAGCACTTTCAAAAATTATCAACTAACCGCGGGTAATGTGTTCGATCGTTAGACAACGGATTTGATGCATTTATAACAAAAATGATGTGTAAAATGAGGTGTAAAAACATCAAATGAATTTAAAAATACCTTTGTAACATTATTAACCTCTTAACTGCGGAATTTAATTTTAAAAATACCCCACAGAGTGCGGACTTAAAATCGACCAATGACGAGTATACGCGTCGAACGCAGGGCAATGTGTCCTATTATAAATTTTACAAAAAACGAGGAAGGATTACATTTTTATTTGATAAAAAATGAAGAATTCATTCTTCAAAAGATTATTGTGTACACACGTCGAGCGCAGTTAACTGGTTAAGAGAGAAAATCAATTTCTATTTCATTCCAGTTTCTTATGATTTAGGTAGAGAATGTTTATTTTGCGTAAAGATCGCCTGGAAATGGTTAACGGCTCTGTAGACTCTGCCAGCATCCGATCTCGGTATCTCCATGAAGATCCTCTATTTTCCTGCTCTCGGATCCTGTTTGCCGAAGAGCATTCCGCATCCCTTACCTCGTGTATCGCTCGGAGGATCAGCCCATAAAAGCCGCTCGAACATCGACGTACCCCGAAGAGTCTGGTCTCGCATCATCGGAAGCCATTGTCTCTGTGTTCCTGATCCTGCTAGGGTAAAGGTACCAGTGACGACTCGAAAGTTTTTTATTCATTTGAAGACACTCTGTAACAAATTTTGCACGATTTGTGATAAACGATCGATTATCAAATCTTTCTTCTTTTCCAAATGCAAATGGTTGATAGATAAAGTGTTAAATTCATCCGATATTTTCTCAGTTTCACGGTTGCGACAAAATCCGCAGTCTTTTAATGACGGTAATTACTAGACAACAGATTTCACGCATCTATGACCAAAATGAGACGGTGTAATTTAAAACAGTGAAAAGATTAGTTGAATTTCAAAATACTGTTATATTATTTTCAACCTATTAAAGGCATTAACGAAGAAAATAAATTGCAACCTCGCTTCAGTTTGTTGCAATTCAGATAGAAAATTCTTGTTTTCCATTAAGATCCGCTGTCTACCAATTACAATGATCTCTTCAGGATCCAATGTGTCTCCAGTTTCGCGAGAGATCCCCGCGTTGGCCTCTCCAGGCCATCATCAAAAAATAGAGCCCTGAAGACGAGGCGGCTCGGTGGGCCCGCGACGAGCCCGTGTCGCCGATTCTAAAGATAAATTCCGCGGCGGTGTACGTTTTCACAGGCCCGTACGTAGGAAAATCGTGGGCGAGGGGTTTGTCGGGGGGGGAGCCAAACCGGCGAGAGAGAGGAGAGAGAGAGAAAGAGGATCGCGTTCTCTCGCGAGGAGACGACGTCATCCTCGTCTTTTACGATCACGAAGAGCAGAGGAGCAGCCCCGCGAGAAAAAGGTGGGAGCCCCGAGAGCCGTGTGTAGCCGTGGCTTTCAGCGGCCAGTCGAGACTTAGCCTGCGAGTCAGACGCATCCCGGACGACGAACGAACCTGAGCACTTGCCCCGTGAGTAAGCATGTGCATCTAACTATCTTTCTGATCCTCCTCTTCTTGGTCCCGCGATTCCTCGCCCGTTCCTCCCCCCATTGAACGCGCGAGCGGGTTCTTCTGGAGTGAGTGAAGGAAAGTGACGTGAGGACATGCTTCTCGCCGTTGTGGCCACGAAAGTGAGAGATCTACCAGCATACAAATTTTCGAGGACTTCGGGGTCTTCCAGAGGAGGTTCTTCCTGGAGCAGTCTAAATAACGTTAATAACGTAACCGCAGGTACCATTCTAGAGAGACGTGGTAGAGGTCTTTCTTCGGCACCGATCTTTCGCCCAACATCGATCTTCAGGGACTCGGTCTTC
>CM052202.1:4675417-4704480 GCA_028455805.1 Lasioglossum figueresi | reverse complement strand
AGGAAGAAGAAGAAGAAGAAGAAGAAGAAGAAGAAGAAGAAGAAGAACGAAAGCTCGCGTAGCCACGAAGAAAGATGTTCGATTTCATATGTACATATACACACGGACACGGTACAGAGGCCCGGGCCTTCTTGAGCAAGAACCTGCCTCTATAAATAGGATATCCGGTCGTTCGCTAATTATACTTCGATGTACGCTGTCTGCGGTTGCCTCGCAAGCGAATATCGGCCGGTCCCAGAATTTCCACGGCAATTATCCCGCTGCCGCGGAAAGTAGACGGACAGGGAAACTAGGAACTAAAGAGAGCAATTAAGACGAGTCGCCGTTAATTGCGAGGCCGCGATATTGTCTCACGGTCGTTGAAATCACCGGGTGCTAAAGCGACGAACGCCGTGCGCCGACGAGGCGGGATCCCGTCTTGGGAATCGATCCTCCGGGCGATGATTAAAATGTACAATTTTGCTGTAGACTAGCGCATGGGAAACTAACGGACCGATCTCTTCATCATTTTTTCCAGATATCCCCCTTTTTTTCTCGTGAACGAGTAGCGAAACAACACCGCCGCCATGGACGCGATCAAGAAGAAGATGCAGGGAATGAAGCTGGAGAAGGACAACGCGATGGACCGCGCGTTGCTCTGCGAACAGCAGGCTCGAGACGCCAATGCCAGGGCCGAGAAGGTAAACCGCTGACAAAAATTGATGCATCTTTTTCCAGCTTCTTCGATGAAAAACTACTTAACTCCCAGCCTGATCGGTTAAGAATTTGACAAATTTGAGAGCGCTGTATAAATTGATTTATCGTTCAGCTTCATTGCGCAAAGATAACTAAAGTTTGGGCTCGATCGGTTAAGAGTTTGGCAAAGTTTAGAGCGCGGTGTAAACTGATTTATCGTTCAGCTTCGTTGCTAAAAAGTGGCTTAACTTTAAGCCTGATCAAGAATTTGACAAAGTTTAGGGCGACGGTATAAATTGATTTGATCAAGTTTGGGCTTGGTCGTTAAAAAAGTTTAGTATCTTTGCTGAAAAATTACTGTCGGCTAGACCGTGGTATAAATAAAAATACCGTAATTCGATATATACCGTAATTCCGAAACAGTTTACATTTCCACCAGACGAAAATAGCGATGAAATAATCGCGACGTAATAAAAATGCAATATATACTTGGCAGTGGGTCAAGAATTTCAATTATAGATCTGGAAGTTTCGCATTCTTCGGTTTACTAAATTATACACCGTGTTATATTCTTGTATGCCACGCGTTCAGATGATTGCTTACTATGTAATGCACGATTAAGCGAAGGGGTGACTGATTCGAGGGTTTGTTGTTATTGAAAAGGCTGAGGAAGAGGCGCGTGCTCTGCAAAAGAAGATCCAGACCATTGAAAATGAACTTGACCAGACCCAGGAAGCCCTCATGCAGGTCAATGCTAAACTGGAGGAGAAGGACAAGGCTCTGCAAAACGTGAGTACAAAAACAATTACTAAACGATCGACTGTGTTCAACGGTCGGTATTTATTTATACGTAGACTGCAGAAGTTTATGCATTCGTGAAGTATCCTGATGTACGGAGTCTGCAAAATGAACGTTTTCATTATACATTACTTGAAAAAGAACATATCGTTTTTATACAGACATCAGTGTATGAAATTGCAAGTGCATAAACACTTTGCAGTCCGTTCGTAATAGACAAATCGTTCAATAAATGTTTCTCAGAAATGGAAAATTTCAGTGTAAAACGTAAAAACAATAAAAAACAAGTCTACAACATTAAAGATTGTACTAAATGGGATATAAAACGGTGGGGTTAACCCTTTGCACTCGAATGACGACTCTGAAGAGCCAGTCAAAATTGCCATATCATTATTTGAAGCAGTTATTAAATGATTCAATTCTTCTGTATTCTAGAAATCGCTAAAAATTCAAATGTATGAGAAAACAGACAAAAATATTATACGAAATAAAAATCTTATTTTCGGAATTAAAATTGCTTCGAGTTCAAAGGGTTAGGTACCAAAGTTGTAAACAAACAATTTACTGAACGTTCAAACAGAGGTTATTCGCTACGCGTCTGTGGACGTTGGTCAAGCAGGGATCATTTTAATCCTCTACCCCGCCATGACAGCTTTCAAGTCAGATGCTCAATGTTTACTTAATTTCTCAAGTAAAATTTCTCTAAACAGAGTCTCACCGCATACTTCCCCAGGAGATCTCTTTTGAAAGTGGTTTATCCAGACTTAAATCAGTTTCTAATTGACCGTCCAAGAACATATTACGCGTACAGCACTCAGTCTCCAGAATAAGTGGATTTAAAGAGCCCGCGTACACGCGCAAACGTGCTTGCTTTACACATTCTTTGCGCAAACGTGCTTGCACGTTCTTTGCGCAAACGTACTTACACGTTCTTTGCGCAATCTTCCAACGGCAGAACGCTGATTGTCCTACGGCACGGTGTCTAATTTCAAATAGAATCGCACCGAGCGCGGGAAGCTGTCCAGTTATCCATGACGCGTTGTTACCGACGACGCGGTGACGTGCACCGATTGGTAGATGTCGCTGCGGTGGTGCGCAGCCGCGGGTGTGCGCGTAGAAAGATTTCAGGTTCGCGGGCGAAGTGGAGGTGTCCAGTCGAGCGTTAGTACGCGTGGTCGCCGTTTCGTGTGGCGCTCGTGAAAAATTTTCAACTGTATCGAAAGCGCGGGTGGAAGGGGTAACCTGGTTCCTTGGATAGAACCATTCGAGAAAGAGAGAAAGAGAGCGATAGAAAGGAGGATAGAAATCAGAGTAGGACGGTGCAGAGGAGCGGAGGTGCAGCAACGTGTGCGCTCTCGTGCATGTTTCTATCCGCGAGGCGCACGTTGCGCGTGTGCGTGCCACACTGAACGGGAGAAAAAGGGAGGGGGTTGACAGAAGCGCGCAAGAGAGAGACACACGGATAGTTTGACGGTGGTGGTGGGAGGGAGAGAGGGAGGCGCGAACAGAGATAGAAGGACGTATGCGTGGCGCGGTGAGAAACGTGTTACGAACAGTGACAGACAAGATGGCGGTGTGCCTTGTGCGGTGGTAGTAACAGTGGTGCGTGTTGCACGTTGAGAACGAAAGAATAACACGACAGCACGGTGCAAGGACAGGGGTTGAAAAAGGGTTGGCAGTTGGATAACGTGGTATGGAGCCAGCTCTTGCGTCGACCACGAGACGTCGCGGTCATCAGCATCATCCGCGATACGCTACGCGCCGACGTCTCGACGCCTCCAGCAGAGGACCCGCGCAGTGTGGCCCTGCTGGCACAGTTACAAACGCAACGACCGATGTCGAGGAGACGTCCTCTTCGTCGGCACCGGTCAGGCTCGACGAGAAGAGCTGTGTCACCGAGAACAAGGACTCGAACATCCTGGTGACACGAGCGGCGACCGTCGGCGCGAGGTGGCACCGAAACACGGCCACGGTACCAACGATCACCAAAGACACAACATCGAAGGATAACGTAACGACGACGACGGACATCCGACAAAGGCTCGCGCAGTGTAGCCCGGATGTCCAAGACGAACGACGAGAACATCCTCAACATCCTCAACATCCTCAACATCCTCAACATCCTCCGCATCCTCCTTCTGCCAACCGGTCCACCCAACGAAAGAAACACGACGATCACAACTACGACAGCTTGGAGGCGTACTTGGAAGCGTCCTCCCGTGCCAGACCACATGGCAAAGACACGTCCGACGATGAGATTCGCGAACGAAAAAGCAAAGAAACTTCGCCGGAGCCTGAGCACGCGGTCGCAAGGGCTCGCGGCGATGGGAACTCGGATGACGACGAGGATCCCGAATTGGTTGAACTTGCCAAGCTCAGATGTCCCAGCGAGAGAGCCGAAGTCCAAGCTGAGAAGGAAGCGAGAAGAAGAAAGAGATGCGCTGATTATCCTGGATTGGCATTCGGCTCCTCCATATTCTCCAGCGAAACCATGATTAAGTTCCGGCTGATTAAGAACGAACTGCAGAACACTATGGGCAACCAGCTGAAACGGGTCAGTATCGCATGATGCGGCCGGTATGTAGACGCGTGGGAAGGTCACCCGCGTGACGTGACCTTGACGGAACGGTGACGTCGGGTAGCTAGGGGTCATTCGACGATTGATAACGAGCCGAGTCATCGGTTAAAGTCCTGCTTTCTCTCCTCGTCTCTCTTTCTCTCTCTCTCTTTCTCTTTTTGTTTGCCGTCGTCGTTCGTTCCGCGTGTAGGTATATGTACTCCGACTTCCAATATTCGAACGACGGATTTTTTAATTCGGTCGGCGCGTTCGGCTTACGCCGTTAATTCTTTCGAAAAACCGCGTAAGTTGGATAATGTCTGAGCACCACCGCTGAAAGGTTATTAGTAATTGTTATCAAAATTGTATGCATCAATTGCAAGACACAGGAACCAAATAGGAGTCTATTTCTCTCCTTAGAATTGGACCTTGCGATTGAAAATTTTTTGAGAAGTTAGAGCAACTGGTTTACTGCACGATGTGAAAAGAAATTTTTGAGAAAAATTTACGACGTTGTCGAGACTGCAGAGAAAATATTAAAAGTTGTACTTCACTATGCATCAGTTATGCATACTCTGAAGACCTTGTCAGCTACAGACGTTTAAAGATAGTAGAAATTGTAATTTTCCACGATTTTCGGCCTTCAACCGTAATGCATATAATTGACACAGATCTGCAAAACGTATTTCTTTTTAGTTGTCAATTTAGACCCACATGGAAAAGTTGGAAAATTCAATTTTTAGTATTTTCCCTACAATTCCGACCATTAGCAATTGTTGAAAAAATTCCTTTCCACATCGTGCGGTAAACTCATTGCTCTAACATCTCAAAAAATATTCAAATCATATACTCCAATATTAAAAAAATTTTAATATCGACCATTAGCATTGTTGAAAAAATTTCTTTCCACGTCTTGCGGTAAACTCATTGCTCTAACTTTTCAAGAAAAATTCAAATCGTATAGTCGAATGTTAACAAAATTTTTTTAGAGCGTCCGAATATTGATGCGAGTCACTGTAGCTCTGTAATTTGGAGTACAGTTCATCTACATGCAGAGGCAGCGGGTAAAAATGCGAGTGGCTTGGTTAGGTGATCCAGCGGTTAGCCGCCGTGACGTTACGCGGACCATTAAGTCGATAGCCGTGTTCTAGATGGTAATTAATACCGTTGTTACTGCATATCACTCGTTTTAAATGAGTTCTGGTAGACTAGAAAAAAAATCGACGACCTCGAGACTGATTAGAGAAAGGCCGATCCGCACAGGCAGTCCGGTGAAAATCGAAATCGTCCATTTTCATGAATAATGCGCCGCGGCTGTCGCGATGTCCTGCAATAATAATTAAGAGACCATTAGGAGCGGTCCGAGCGCCAATGGACTTCTCGTCGGTCTTAACGACGCACGAACGCCCGACAAAGAACACTTATTGTTAGGGTTAGTGAACGGGGACAATGGGTTAAGCGTGATTCTCGCGCCCGTCACGGTATAAACGGTATTCTTGTGTGTGTAACCGTCCAGACGATCTATGGATCGAATATCCCTCTGATTATTAAGGAGCTCGCCTCGACGTGCCGAGGCAACTGTGTTTTCACTGGTTCATTTTTGGAACGCAGCCACACCTTTCGCTAAACATGACGTGCCTCGGATGCAACGTTACCAAACTTGGCGGTATTATCAGTTGTACGAGGCGGCACGCTTTCGATACGAAAGCAACGCAATCTCGAGATAGCGACAATGTCTTACTTAGATAAATCGGTACAACTTTCCAACAGTTTATAAATATCGCGAAAATAATTTGTACCAGAGAATAAAACTTTTGACGAAGGGACTGACTGCTCGGTCGTTCTGGAAAGTGGTTGCTAGCTTTCGATGTTTCGATGCGTTCATTCTTTGTGGTCGTTAAAATTAGAGTTCGTGGTTTTGAACGTCTATACGTGTACACGTGAAACAGGGATCTCTAGTTTTCGTGAGAGAAGGGGATGTGGAAGAATCTTGCGTAGATCGTTCCGGGTGCAAGGCTTTCTTTTCGCTCGGAGCTGTTTGAAATCCTGATGTAAACCAAACACGCGAGCGGCCGTCAACATTCTAAAAATACATGTCGTCCCTGCACACGGATCCAGCAGCCTTTTATTCGGCTCTCCGAAGAAGGGCATTGCGTAAGCAACGCTCCGGAACCCGCGCTCCCACAAATCCGGCTTGTTAGCAGCGTTTAAACCAACGGCGACGCGTTACGGTATAATAAAACGTAGTTGCAAAACGTCCGTTCCGTATTGGTCGTGAATTTGAAACACGTTCCGTACAGCCTATCCGTCGACGACCTTTGGAATGTAACGTCGCGCCGATCGGATTCCCTCGAATCGTATCTGCGACGTTTATGCGTCGCATTCCGCGATTTCGCGCGATCATGCTGCCATCTGTGCCGGCATTGTTCATTCCTTTGCCAACTGCAGAAATTCCCCTGTAAAATTCAATTTGAATCCAACTGATTGCCCTCGATTCGACTCGGTGGTTACTTTTGACATTTGAATTCCGAGTTGGATCGCGGATCGCTAGATGGCGCTACCGTAGCGAAAATTACTCGAGGATCTAGCGCGCACGATCTTGGAGAAACCAAGTGTCGAATCATTCGAAAACATAGTGAGGGATCAAAGTTTTTGTACAGCTACGAGATTCGATATTTGGTGTATTATAATTGTGCGTTATTCAAATGAAGAACGTTTATAAATGAAATAAAACTGGAACCTTGTCCTCGAGGAACGATTAGACAGCGAATTTTATGCGTTACAAGTATTTAAAACAGCTATATTTTTCAGCCGTATTGAAGATATTAAGAAAGAAAATAATTCGGGTAGAACATTTTTATTTTGCGTAAAGATCCGCTGTCTGGTATTGATCATTATGAAATATTCGAATTGTGTTTCTCTGTAGACATTCGAAAATATAGGAAATACAGTTATTTTTAACGTTTCTCCGGTACAAATTCTTTCACCCTTCACTATACGATTTAAAGGAACAGTTTATTATTTCGAACTCTGTCCAGTTTTAAATATTTCAGCGCTGACGTCACCATTCCATTCAACCTTACCACTTGTCAACAGAATAAAACGATCGTGTCACTTTTAATTTCCGTTTACACGGCGCAGTCGTAGATGGCGCGTCCATATGTATTCTGTACCGTTACAATCTACGCTAGAAACCGGTCGAATAATTTCAGCACAACACTTTGATCATCGTTAGGGAACATCGACCATCGAAACAGACGACGTATGCCTGAAAGTAAACGTCAGATACGTCCCCGTTTTCATTCGCTTCGACACAAAACCTGCCGTTTCGAACTATCGGCAGTTGAAACATAAACGAGAGATAGGAATACTTCGATCACCATACGAAGCGCGTGTCACACAAAGTGACATAAATCGTGCGGCTCTATTTTTGGAATGGCCCCGTCCGAATCATATAAATGTAGTTTATTCGAATCTACATAATTGTTACATCAATCGCTCGGGATAAAGCTTTCCCTTGTTGAGAACGAGGTACTCGATTCAACTGAAATTTTTGATGATTTCACTCATGTTTTGCCTTGTAATTGCAAAAACACGCGACGAGATAATGTCCGCGATAAGGTTGCTCCGTTGGCAATAAACCATTGATAAGGAATTGATCTTATTTTCGTGGACACGAAGTATCTACATTGCTCTGTAATTTAAAATTTCAAGCTTTATTATCATTAACGTACCATCGCCCAATTCTTTTCTACGAGGACACGAATCGGTACCGTAACGCTAATTCAAACGTATACATAGACTCTATGTCATAGAGTATAGAATAGAAAGTTTGTCGATGACATCTGGGTACCTTAACATTATAAATTTTCGGGCTCCGCCCACTCCTACTGGGTAGAGGTTGAAATAAATCCTCTTAGCCCATATCTTTCGATTTTGATTCCCATCGCGAAGAGCGCTGTGGTGTAAAACCAGTTCCAATCGATACGGTAGGAAGTAACGCGAAAATGGTAATGGGGCAGTGGTCGTCCCTCATGGAGACGACTCATCGGTTGATCGATAGTCTTCTATATTTCGCGTGTAGCTGAAAGAAAGGAAGCAATCGGCATCGATATCGGAACAGGGAGACGCGGTGACCCTCGAAGCGGATGGCAAAGCAGGATGATGCATCGAAACAACGCAGGGATTGTTGTCGAGCGTCCATTCGAATGGTTGGGCGCGCTCGGCACGGGCGCGGTATTTCCGGGGCTTTGCGCGCGACGACACGTCGATCGGCGTAGCAATACTCGGCGTGCGGCGTCGCGATTCGTGACGCGGTCGCCGAACCATGAAAAAATCATCGTACCACTCACCCTAATCCTCTTATCATGGACAATCATCGAGCCCATCGTACGACGATCATTCTCCCATTGAATCCGTCCGAAATATTTCAAAGAATTTGTCGAAAGGGGCACGGCAACATCGATGGGGAACTATTTGGCGTCCGTGGAACGGCGCAACGCGCATGCGCTTGTCGACCGGGGGCGGCCATCTTGCTTTCCAGCGAACAGCAGCCAGTGGTCGTCAGTGCACGACAGCTCGGAGGCTACGAAACTCTCTCTCTGTCGCACGGGTGCCGGTCGACACTCTTAACCACGAAGTACACATTATTCTCGATTTCTCTCGTCTCGTCGCGTCGCGTAGACCGTAGTCGAGCTTTGTGTCTGTTCATACTCGAGTGCCGAGTCGAAGAGAAGCCGCGAGTCCCGAAGGCTCGCGAGAATCGCCTTGTTTCGAGCCAGTGTCAGAGGAGGAACGCTACACGCGCCATCCGGCCAGCATGTCGACCCAAATGCAGGGCACCCTTCTCGACGTGCTCAAGAAGAAGATGAGACAGACCAAGGAGGAAATGGAGAAATACAAGGATGAGTGCGAGGAGTACCAGAAACGGCTGCAGGTGGAAGTGATGCGCCGCGAGGAAGTGAGTGAGAGAAAACCGCTTCTTCTCAGCGAACCACCTTTTCGCCATTCCCTCCTTCTCCCCCGCGCGCCCACCGTCTAGCCCCTCGTATCTACCTTGTGCGTACCCCAGGTATCTCGACCGGGTTCCGATTATTCGAGATTCCCCCCACCCCCTCTGTGTAGGTTAATTCGCAAGAGAATTCCGCGACGAAACACCTTCATGGAAACGTGAACCAAGCTTCTGGGACGCTGCGCGCAGATATTCCGTGGTTGTCAGGAAGAACGCCGCATGTCGCGTATTTTCACTTTCGAGATATTGCCGTTGAAGAGCTTTCGTCGCCGATGCTTTCACGTAGGACGTCGGTTAAATTGTATCGTGACTTTTTCTGTGGACAAACGTAAATCCTGTGGTACGAAGCTCGACGAAGAGGGTAGACTCGTTTCCAGGATTGCAAGGGCGCCTTCCGCGCGTTCTCATTTCTTCGTAATGCAAGGATGGGGCTTTTCGGCAGTCGAAAGCGCTAGATGAAAGATCGATCTAGGCCGCGATCGCCCTCGGAAGCTCTATTTTTACGTCCAAGGAGGCGTAATTTGCATTATTCAATCGTAAAGCTGCGCATACAGCTATTTTCCCAAAGCTGCAACTGTTACACGCTGCCGAATAATTCAAACTACGCCTCGTAAATTGCGGCCTAGATCGATCTTTTATCTAGCGCTTTTGGCTAATGAAAAATTCCATCTTTGCAATCCTAGAAACGAGTCTACCTACTTAAAGTTTTCATCATTAATGCTTTGACATAGGATATCGGTCAAATTGCATTTTTTTCGAGCCTTTCGAATTTGATTTCGTGACTTTTTCTCTGGTAAATGCGTAAATCCTGTACCGTGAAGCTCGATTAATCACCGGATTAATCACACTTACCGTAACGTATACATAGAGGGTGTTCGACTTGGCATTCGACGGCCTTGGACAATGCGAAAATCAACTGTGATCCGATCGCAATCTGACTCCGTTCTCGAGATACCATCTTCCTGGTAATGGTGGCTGCAACGTCGAGCACTGTGCCGCAGGATCAGACAACGCGAAAATGTGCCGGTGGTCGAATCGCGAACCGACTCCGTTTTTCAGATGGCATCTTTCTAAAGGTGGCTGTAACGTTGAACCCTGTCGATAGACTATAGGTGGGTTATCGACTTGTAGGGTAAATGTGCCTTATCACGACCTCTACCCGGTAGTCGACCTCTCTGTAAATAAATTTCTAATTCATTTCTAAAGATTCGAGCCACTTCAATTCGCGTCGTCGTACACAGAATTTTTGGAAATAATATATTAATAATGATTATTAACTTCGACTGGTTTTCAGATTTTAAGACTTACGTCTGACGCGACGAAAAACCTGTTTGAAAACACTACGTGCACGTCCATGTGGCAGTGAATGTACTGGAAAAATAACCAAAACAAATTGCTCGAAAATAGGAGATCTCTGCCAATTAATTTCGTATAAAAAGTTTCAGAAATAATCTGCGAACAACAATGATTTTGAAGACTTCCGTCTCACGCGACTAAAAGTCTGTTTACAAACAATATGTGCGCATCTATGTGGCGGGGAATGTAGAAGAAAAATGACCAAAAACATGTTTGGAATGTATGTTCGCCTACTGTCACAAAAATACATACGCACAGTCGTTTCAAAGAAATTTTTTGATCACGTTGTACTCCCGTGTTGTACATTCGAAGTAATCGGAGTGCGGTTGTGAACAGCTATTATGACTATTTTGATGTGTCTTCTGGAAAACAGTCTGTACGTCAGTAGAGTTGCTATAGTGACCTCTGGGACACATCATGTGTTCAACGTTGCCCACAACCGTCATCGGAAAGATGTTGATATCTGTAAAACGGAATGATCGGATTGCGATTATGTAGTTGTTTGTTTTCTCATTGTCCCAGTCATAATAGCTGTCCACCCTGCTCCCGCATTTTAGATTTAAAGTAACAGGAGTGCGGTGGACATCAATTATGACTGTGGGTGTCCTTAATGGAAAAACGGAGTACAACAGCTTGCTGTCAGAATTCAATTGTTCCGGCGTGTATCGATCTACGGTTTCTCGTGTACACATTCGGAAAGTTCGCGAGTGGTAGAACAGATGTACAGATACACACGGAATTGTCTCGGGACAAAAGGATTGGCAGCTAAAGTCCGCGAACAACGCCGGTAGCATCTGTCTCTATCGCACTCGTATGTCACTGATTTGACTGGCGAGCCGATGACTCAAACGCGGTAACGAAACCGCAGTTTCCTTGGGTTTTCAGTTGTCCCAGCGTCGTCAACGCCTTTTGAATACTTATTGCATTTTTCAGAAGTTGGAACAATTGGTTTACTGCACGAGGTGCAAAGAGATGATTGAGAGAAATTGCAAGTCATCGGAATTGCAGAGAAAACGCTGAAAGTTGTATTTCGAAACTGTTTTGTGTGGGCTTATGTGGGAAATTTATGAAACGCGTTTGGTAGATCTGTTTCGATTAAACGTATTCTGAAAATTTCATGAAAATTGGTTGACATTGCAGTGAGCTAGAAACGCTTAAAGATGGTAGAAATTGCAGTTTTTCACGATTTCTCAATGTTTGTCGTTTTTCCCGCATCAACCAGTTTCGATGAAACTTTCGCAGGTGCATATAATTGACACAGATCTGCAAAACGTATTTTTTAAAATACATTTTGTTTATACGATACTTACAAAAGAGTTGTAAAATACAGCTTTCAGTATTTTCTCTGCAATTCCGACAAATTTCAATTTCTGAAAGACTATCTCTTCGCATCGTGTAGTAGTCTAATTGCTCTAACTTCTCGAAAAAGTTCAAATCGTATAGTCCGATATTAAAAATGTTATACTTTTTAGAGCGTCCGAATATTAATGCGTCTCGCTGTAGCTTAGACTTCGGAGCCCGAGAATTTGGAAGAGATGGCAGGGTCAGCGAAAGGAGAGTTAGAGAAGAAGGTAGCCGGTGCATTGTCGTAGGACTCGAGGCCTATGAAAAAAAATGTAGGGACCGCGAAAGGAGAGTTAGAGAGAAAGGGAAGGTGGTCAGGACGGTTCAGGCGACGTTGAATGCGAATGGTAGAGGGTGAAGGGACTGATACAAGGTTGCTCGGGGCCTGAGAGTATGGTGACGCGGTCCTGACGATGTCTAAACACTCCGTGCTCTCTCGGTATTCGGTTCGAACTCTCTGTTCGTTGTATGACGCGAATCCCGTCGGTTTCCCGACGGATTGATTCGTCTCACGGTCAATTTCATCGTGCACACGCACCGTATACGCACCGCGGCGTGCCTCTACAACGGAAATACGGTGCTCAACCTCGCAGGACACTCGTTCAGGAAAAGTATCGATCCACGGCGACGTCCGATGCGTCAGTTTATTCACCCGGGAACCCGGTGATTTTCCGATACGACCGCGATCGCCACTCAAACGAAATAACCGAGACGCGCTGGTGGAAGCGTCTTTATATTGGGAAACAGAGGGATTCTTACACAATCAGAGGAAACAGAAAAGATAATCTTGCTTCGGAAATGGCAAGAAAATATCATTAGATATTTCGTGCAAAATAAGAATGTTCTACCTGAGGTACGACACATATCTTTCCTTTGTTAGCACTGACGGTCATACTTGAAGAATTGAGCTTGGTGGAACGAGTTAAAGGGTTCACGGGAGTTAGGGGTAGATGGAATCAGTAAAACTGGACATCCCAACAGATCACGTTGTGTTTTATTTAAGTTATTGTAGCTAGGAACCAAAGAATCTGAAATTAACAACTTGGAGCACAAAGAATACTTGAGAAATTGATATTAGTAGGACGAGTTAACTCGCTCTACCCCAGTTAGAAGGTTCACGGGACTTAGGGGTAGATGGAATCAGTAAAACTGGACATTCCAACAGATCACGTTGTGCTTTAATTGAGTTATTGGAGCTAGAAACCAAAGAATTTTAAATCAACAACTAGGAGCGCGAAGAATACTTGAGAAATTGATATTAGTAGGACGAGTTAACTCGCTCTACCCCAGTTAGAAGCTTCACGGGACTTAGGGGTAGATGGAGTCAGTAAAACTGGACATCCCCACAGATCACGTTGTGCTTTAATTGAGTTATTGTAGCTAGGAACCGAAGAATCTGAAATTAACAACTTGGAGCGCAAAGAATACTTGAGAAATTGAACTTAACAGGACTAGTTAACTCGTCCTTCCTCAGTTAGAGGGTTCACGGGACTTAGGGGTAGATGGAATCCGTAAAACTGGACATTCCAACAGATCACGTTGTGCTTTAATTAAGTTATTGGAGGTAGGAACCAAAGAATTTTAAATCAACAACTGGAAGCGCGAAGAATACTTGAGAAATTGAACTTAACAGGACTAGTTAACTCGTTCTACCTCAATTAGAGGGTTCACGGGACTTAGGGGTAGATGGAATCCGTAAAACTGGACATCCCCGCAGATCACGTTGTGCTTTAATTGAGTTATTGTAGCTAGGCACCAAATAATTTTAAATCAACAACTAGGAGCGCGAAGAATACTTGAGAAATTGAACTTAATAGAACGAGTTAACTCGTCCTACCCCAGTTAGAGGGTTCACGAGACTTAGGGGTAGATGGAATCAGTAAAACTGGACATCCCAACAGATCACGTTGTGCTTTATTTAAGTTATTGTAGCTAGGAACCAAAGAATTTTAAATCAACAACTGGGAGCGCGAAGAATACTTGAGAAATTGAAATTAATAGGACGAGTTAACTCGTCCTTCCTCAGTTAAAGGGTTCACGGGACTTAGGGGTGGATGGATCTACTCAAACCAAAGAATCAGAAATTAACAACTGGGAGCGCGACGAATACAAGAAAAAACCCGTGGAATCCAATGGAAATATTGCATTTCAACTGTATTATTACAACCGAGGATGAACAATCTTGAAGTAACAAATAGGATCGCGAAAAACACTTGAAAATGGAAGTCGATAGGACGAACGAAACTCGTGTTACCTCAATTTTCACGTCCACGGGACTCGAGGATGGTGGGAACAAGCGAACGTGGAATTTCTAGGAACACTGGGGCCTTGGCCTGAAGAACAACAGGATGTGATCTTTTTCATAACGATGGAAACGAGCAGAGCCGGCGTCCACACGGCTTTAGAATCGATCGCGAGTGTCAGGCACGTCGTCAGCCTGGGTTGTGGCTCTGGAAAGAAGAAGCGAGGGGAAGGGGGGCGAGGGTTGTGGTAGGGACACCACCGACTCGACTCGCACTCGAGACATTCTTGATACAACGAGGACTCGCTTGGAAACTTACCTCTCCGTATATTCCCTCCAGTCTGCCAACAATCCGTGCACCTGAAAATATTCGAACTGTAACTTGGGGAGATGATCGGTCTGCGCAATGCGCCGACCGTGTCCCGTTTTTTCCCCCCGTGTTTCTATGCGATTCTTTCGAAGCGGAGCTGGGTCGATTTCTGCACGCGAACGAAGCCCTTGCCACGGGGCAAAATAGAAAAAGTATCGACTAGATTGGGGTTGCAACCCCCACGGGGGGCCTGAGTCACTGGCAGCAGCTAATTCTAATCTGACTGGGCACAAATGAGCTGATTTGGCGAGTTGATTAACCTCACGAACCGAAGAATAGGGAGGACTGGCGGAAACGTGTGCACACGTTCCTGAAAGGTGTTCAATCATTTTTGTTAGTTAAAATTTGTTTTTAGCAAAAATTGCTGTACCATTATTCGAAATATTGTTTAGATTATCGAACATGTTGGTATCTAACCAATTAACTAACATTTAATGAATTAAACGAAGATAACGATGTACAGGGTGAGGATCTAAGACTTGCACCGAAAATATCTCTTTTGTTTTTAGTAACATAAGAAAATGTTTGGTTCGGTGGAGCAATTATTCTAATGAATAAGTTCTTTTTTCTCTAGGTCATATTTTCCAATATTTCAAGGTCATAGTCGTTCTTTTAAATGGAGCGACGTACTTTGATTAGGGTAGCATCGTAGCTAATTAATAGGCAAATTCAACCATGTGTAATATTACGTTGACCTTCGAATGGCCTTCGAAGAAGTTATTCTTCAAAAAGCATAACTTAACGTACTTAACGTTCCGTTGTGGATTAAAGTCTCAGAGTTATCTAGGATTCTTTTACATCCGAAGTTTGTCCCAGTGCTTAGTTCTGTTTAAACAATAATTAAGCAACGTGTACTGGTACTTTCGAATGTTGAGCTAGTCGAATTCAGTGTAAATGTTTGCAAAGAGTATACAGCAGCGAGGCGAGCATTGAATTTCCGCGGTCCGAGCGTCCATTTAACGGATTCGCACTGTAATCTTGCTATTTTTGCTCCTTTTTTGCTCGAACAGTGCGGAACGCGCTGCTCGGTAACGCCGTTGCAAGAGATGTCCGAGTTCCCGAAGAGCTTGGGCCTCGGATAAAATTCGTTTCACAAAACCAGCTTCAACGCCCATTTATTTAAACAATTCTACAATCGAAGAACCAACGACGAAACCAACAAAATTCATTGCTCCGTTTAATATTTGAATTCTCTTTAACCACTCGCTCGGCAATTTAACCTCAACCGACTCTAATTCAGAAAACGAAACTTTCTGAAACAGTTGGAATTCTTTTTCTTGAGTAAGTTATCGACTGCCTCTCTACGTTTGCGTTACTCATTCGTATAATTACCAGAGCAACTCACGAAAGATGCGAACCTAACGCCGTTCCCACTGACCGTGCTCGAGTACTCAACGTAAACAATCTCGTCCTAGCATTCAGGATCCGTTGTAAACGTACGAGCGCATAATAAATCAGATTCCCATAATTCCGGATACGTGAATATTCAACGGCGTCTGAATACGTTCGAGTAAACCCGGTCTCTGTTCTCTCGCCTGTGTCAGTACATACTCGGATAACTCAACCGGTTGATTCACCAAGAAGAAGAAGAAGAAGAAGAAGAAGAAGAAGAACTCGTTGAAATTCTATGGCCGACCATCGGCTTGGTAGAAATTCGAGTAGGATGACGATGCGCGGCCGACGGTACGTGCTCACGTATCCGAAATCGTTGTTTCCTTTTTGTATATCTTTTGCCCCACTCCCGGTAACCTTTATTTACACCGGTGACGTACGTTGTCTAATGTTTAAGGTCGAAATAACATTTTCACGTGACCTTTCTCTTGTATCGAGGAAACCAACACTTCGATATCCTGTTCGCTGCTGAGTTATCGATTAGAGCTGTAATTAAAGGAGACGTCCTCGTGCGAGTATCGTTTTACGTGTTCGTCGTAGTTTCGATAGAAACACGTGTCTGCAATGCAGATGTCTCAGTTCGATTCTTTACATTTTAAGCAACGGTTTCATGAACACCCCCAAGTGTTCTCCATTTCTTGCAGATGTTTACACAAGTACCGAGGCAAGAGTAGACCCATTACGTCCGATTACACCATACAGATTAACCTTGGATACGTTCGAAAAAGAAAAGAAAAAATGTCAACGTGTCCCCGTGACAGCGAGCAGTTTATGGCAAACGCGGCTAGTCCTAAAAGGCCAGCGGGTTCAAGCTCGCCGAAGCTTCACTAACTAGCTTTTGTCATCGAGCAGTGAAGTGCACTGCCGAGGCGGACTCCTTTTTCGTTTCCTTTCGCCTAACTCGATAACTGGCCGACACGCGCCCCGGTATAGCGTTTATTGTCTGTCTCACCAGGAAACTACTCGGCTTAGCCCCCTTCTGATATTGACGTATTCCCCTGGGATTACGGGGCACCACACCCTGTTTCTTACTATGCGCGAAACGTTCGTCACGGGTTCTTAAATTCCTTAGAATTCCTTAAAATTAAAGACCTTTAAACATTGCACGCATGTATCTCTTTCATTTAATAGAATTCTTCTCTTTGTAGTTAACAGTAACCGTACCGAGCACAAAATGCGACTGCTATACATTGTTCTAGAAAAATGACAACACTGAATTTATTTAAATTTCTCGCAATTTTTATGAAAATAGGTGCTTGACTGAAGAAACTCATTTAATAATTTTAAGTTTGAAGTTAACTCGATCTGTACCGATCACAAAATGCGACTGCTATACGTTGTTTTAGAAAAATGACAACACTGAATTTACTTAAATTTCTTGCAATTTTTATGAAAATATGTGCTTGAATGAAGAAACTCATTTAATAATTTTAAGTTTGAAGTTAACTCGATCTGTACCGATCACAAAATGCGATTGCTATACGTTGTTTTAGAAAAATGACAACACTGAATTTACTTAAATTTCTTGCAATTTTTATGAAAATAGGTGCTTGATTGAAGAAACTCATTTAATAATTTTAAGTTTGAAGTTAACTCGATCTGTACCGATCACAAAATGCGACTGCTACACGTTGTTTTAGAAAAATGGCAACACTGGATTTACTTAAATTTCTTGCAATTTTTATAAAAATAGTTGCTTGAATGAAGAAACTCATTTAATAATATTAAGTTTGAAGTTAACTCAATCTGTACAACTGTAAAAATGACAACACTGAATTTATTTAAATTCCTTAAAATTAAAGATCATTAAAAATTGCACACATGTATCTCATTCATTTAATAGAATTTTTCTCTTTGTAGTTGACACTAACCGTACCGATCACAAAATGCGACTGCGATACGTTGTTTTATAAAAATGACAACACTGAATTGACTTAAATTTCTTGCAATTTTTATAAAAATACTTGTTAAATGAAGAAACTCATTTAATAATTTTTAGTGGAATGATCCTTGCAACACTGAATTTACTTAAATTTCTTGCAATTTTTATAAAAATACGTGTTAATTGAAGAAACTCATTTAATAATTTTTAGCAGAATTATCCTTGCAGCTTTAATGATTATAAAGTAAATGTGACACCGGTCGTTGTACGGTTAGTGTAAACAGTTTCGGAATTTGGAACCACTCCTAAAAACGAACCTTCTCCATTTCCCAGCTCGAAAGCTTTCAAAGAAATGATTTTTCGCGTGTTCGGTGCACTGCGAATCGTATTGTGCTTCGAAGTCAAGAGACTCCGATGGACCAATCGTTTTTTTTCCACTACTGCACGTCAAAATCAGATGGTGGACAGGTGGTTTGCGCACCCTTCGTCAATCGAGGCTCTTTATGTCTTCGGGTATCGCGGATATGAAGCGTCTGGTTCATTGATTCCCTCGGCGTCGACGGATTTAGCTCGAATCGTGAAAGTGACGTTACGTGCGAGCCTCGACGAAGGCACGTGGCGGCTTTATTGACTGGTTTACATAATCCAGCGTCGATTGACTCCGGGCCGTCAGCGATTTTATTAATAAACAAACAAACATCGCGACATGCTCGTGTTAAGCCGATTAGACTCGTTGATGCAAGGTAATTGGTCATGCACGTATCATTTGTGATAGATACCTTCGATCTTCTGCAGTCAAGGGATTAATTCATTCATTAGCGTATGTTATGCATTTATCACAACAATGAATTGGTCGAGAAAATAAGAAGATAGAATATTTTAAATTTTTGAGATAATTGGAAGAGGAAATTGCCTTGGACAATTTTTATTTTGCACGAAGTTTGTCTATTTATTAACCTCTTAACTGCGGAATTTCATTTTAAAAATATCCCACAGAGTGCGGAATTAAAATCAACCAATGACCAGTATACACGTTGAACGCAGGGCAATGTGTCCTATCACAAATTTTACGAAAAACAAGGAACGATTACATTTTTATTTGATGAAAAAATTAACAATTCATTCTTCGAAAGATTATTGTTTTTGCACCGCAATAGAGATTTTGATTGACGTGTATACACGTCGAACGCAGTTAACTGGTTAAACCTACACGAAGTACATTTACTCCATTCATGAATTTAGCTTGAAAACTATGTTTTGATTCTGAGTGAACGTTGTCTGGAGACTGTCGTCGTCGAATAATTCTATTCGTGATTGTACGAGGCAATGAGGACAGTGTCAAGTGTATAATTTTTATCGGATGCATCACGTTTTCTTCATACACGCCAGATGTCTTAATACCCGTGGGCGGGGATGCAAGGATTTAATTGCGAGTCGGGTATCGGCGAATGACAATCGTATCTTTGACTCATTAACCGCGCGATTTTTGATACTCGATCGACCGCGAAGGTAGAATTCGAGATGAAGAATGTCCCTCGGCGATATTCGTGCGAAAATTCAGTTCGCGTATACGGTGCCCCGTCAACGTCGTTTTTAACGAGTCAAACTCGTGATGAAGGTTTTAAACAAAGTCTAACTAGTATGAACGATTCATGAATGAATGATGACGCCATTCTTCTTCGATGAAATGAAATTTCATTCGTTTGTAATCGATATGTAAACATTACAATAAATATTGCCGTACAAAGAATGTAAATTTTCTTTTCTCTAGCGAATTTTATGTATTTATTGCAAAAACGAGTTTATGGATGTCGATATATTATTACAAATTCGATAAGATTATTAAAGAAAGTACAGAAATTTTATTATACGTCTTCTTGCAATTGATCCAAGCAATTTTTATTTCGCTCAATGATCCGCGGTAGACTGATTTTATGAAACGAAGAATGAATGATGACGCCATTCTTCTTCGATGAAATAAAATTTCATTCGTTTGTAATCGATATGTAAACATTAGAATAAATATTGCCGTACAAAGAATGTAAATTTTCTTTTCTCTAGCGAATTTTATGTATTTATTACAAATTCAGTACGATGAATAAAGAAAGTACAGAAATTTTATTATATGTCTTCTTGCAATCGATCCAAGCAATTTTTATTTCGCTGAACGATCATTTATTGCAGAAACGAGTTTATGGATGTCGATATATTATTTCCAATTCAGTAAGATTATTAAAGAAAGCATAGAAATTTTATTATACGTCTTCTTGCAATCGATCCAAGTCATTTTTATATCGCTTAACGATCATTTATTGCATAAACGAGTTTCTGGATGTCGATATATTATTTCCAATTCAGTAAGATTATTAAAGAAAGTATAGAAATTTTATTATACGTCTTCTTGCAATCGATCCAAGTAATTTTTATATCGCTTAACGATTATTTATTCCAGAAACGAGTTTCTGGATGTCGATATATTACTTCCAATTCAGTAAGATTATTTAAGAAAGTACAGAAATTTTATTATACGTCTTCTTGCAATTGATCTAAGCAATTTTTATTTCGCTTAAGGATCCATGGTAGACTGATTTTATGAAACGAAGTTTCTCATTACTGTGTACAAAATTTACTCGCCCATAGGTAAACACGAAATCACTTTGAAATAAATGTAGCCATTCAAAAAATATAAATTCTCTCTTCTACGACATTTTTGGGGATGAAGACGTTTTAATCGCTGCACCTGTAGAAAAAATCTTATGTCTGGAAAATAATTTGATAATTCTGTTTGAATGAATTTCGAACCCTCGCTGAGATAAAATTTCAATCTTGCCCGACCCATTTCGTTCAGAAACTTTCACCAATTAGTCTGGTCATTCGCAGTTCTCATTTTCAAACAATTCCATCGATGCAGAACAAACGTTCCTGCGTCAAATTCGTTACAGTTTCGTAGGGAGTAGATTAATGGACAGGAATTTCTGTAAAAATTCGCGACAGTGGCCGGCGCCAAATTAGCAGAGCATAATGGAGTCACCGGAGGGTGATCCATGGCGGATGTTTGGCACACTTACCAACATTGCCGCAGATATAATCGTCGCGACCTGTTCGACTATGGCATCGCGCTGGCGGGCGTGTCTAGTTTCCTTTAAAACACAAAGTCGGTGCAACGTTGACGAGCTAATTGTCCAGTTAATTAGCAATCGTTAGACACGTTGCACCAGCGATTGTATTACTGTAATTCGATAATCATCCAGCTTTGACTTGCCGCTGATCTACTTCTAACCAGAGATATAGTATATCAGAAAATGTCACTGAAATCATTAGACGAACAAGATTCAAATACTGTTTCTCTAATTATAAATGTTTCACGAGTTTTTGTCATGTTCGTCGTTGTGCAACGCCATTAATGTTATCCAGCAAAGTTTCGTTGAACTCCTTTACTCGGTCAACGAGCATTTAACGGGACCCCACTAAGTGCACTTCAAGTTCACAACATATCTCTTGTTTCGTGACGAACGATTCATTGTACTGCAAAGTAGCACGTGTTAGCGACTTGTTAAAGAAATGTTCGAACTTCTATTGACAATCGATAGACAGCGGATTGTATGCATTTATGACAGAAATTAGTAGGTGTAATTTAAAACTTTGAAATCATTAGGCAAATTTCAAAATACTTTTATATCATTTCCAACCTGTTGAACATATTAACGCTTTACCTACCGGAAGCCTATTAATAGGATTTCCAACAATTGTGCTGTAAATATAAAGTATAGAAATTTTCTTTCACATTGCAATCTTAAATGAAACTATTAGATGACGTTATTGAGGGTGACTTGTTAGTTCACAATGAACATTCCTGTTGCTATCGAAGGATCCATTAAAAAGTGTTTAGCCACATACCATAGATTTTTCAATATTATGCAATAATCACCGGTTGGTAATGTGTTAATAGGATTTTCAATAATTGTGCTGTAAATATGAAGTATAGAAATTTTCTTTCACATTGCAATCTTAAATGAAACTATTAGATGACGTTATTGAGGGTGACTTGTTAGTTCACAATGAACATTCCTGTTGCTATCGAAGGATCCATTAAAAAGTGTTTAGCCACATACCATAGATTTTTCAAAATTATGCAATAATCACCGGTCGGTAATGTGTTAATAGGATTTTCAATAATTGTGCTGTAAATATGAAGTATAGAAATTTTCTTTCACATTGCAATCTTAAATGAAACTATTAGATGACGTTATTGAGGGTGACTTGTTAGTTCACAATGACCATTGCTGTTGCTATCGAAGGATCCATTAAAAAGTGTTCAGCCACATACCATAGATTTTTCAATATTATGCAATAATCACCGGTCGGTAATGTGTTAACAGGATTTTCAACAATTGTGCTGTAAATATAAAGTATAGAAATTTTCTTTCACATTGCAATCTTAAATGAAACTATTAGATGACGTTATTGAGGGTGACTTGTTAGTTCACAATGAACATTCCTGTTGCTATCGAAGGATCCATTAAAAAGTGTTTAGCCACATACCATAGATTTTTCAATATTATGCAATAATCACCGGTCGGTAATGTGTTAATAGGATTTTCAACAATTGTGCTGTAAATATGAAGTATAGAAATTTTCTTTCACATTGCAATCTTAAATGAAACTATTAGATGACGTTATTGAGGGTGACTTGTTAGTTCACAATGAACATTGCTGTTGCTGTCGAAGGATCCATTAAAAAGCGTTTAAACACATACCATAGATTTTTCAAAATTATGCAATAATCACCGGTCGGTAATGTGTTAATAGGATTTTCAATAATTGTGCTGTAAATATGAAGTATAGAAATTTTCTTTCACATTGCAATCTTAAATGAAACTATTAGATGACGTTATTGAGGGTGACTTGTTAGTTCACAATGAACATTGCTGTTGCTATTGAAGGTTCCATTGTCAAGTGTTTAGCCACGTACCATACATTTTTCAAAATTATGCAATAATCACCGGTCGGTAATGTGTTAAAAGAGAAAATGAGTGAAAACAGGTGAAAAATTTATATTTTGCATGAATATCTGCTGTCTGCCAATCAAACACGATGCACTTGAGAAGGAGTCGCAAAAATAGATGCAACAAATGTATCGATTTAGGGATTGTCCTGAGATTTGGATTGTAATCGTCCTTTGAATTTTTGAGGTTCGTTCACCGAGTTCGCGGAGCATTTCGCCGGAAAGATGATTTGAGGCGAATCGGTTCGCTGTTCGATGACTTCTGCTCGATGGACAGGGGAAAACTAGGCGTGTCGGACTGATCCGGATGCAAGGACCGTAGTACGTGGCCGGGAAACAGTAACACGTGCATAAAAGCGCGCGTAACGCTCGGCGTACCCGCGCGATGAATTCGAATTGAACCGTTCTGTGTACACAATCGCCGCAGGTGCAGCCGGTTAACGGGGACAAGGGCCTGGAATTGTGTGTATACTCGTGGTACACGTGTAATCGAGCGTTAAGTCATTTACATTTGTAAGGGCCCGCGGTTCGCCTCGTCTGACGTAACACCGAATAAATCCCTTGGACACCGACACGAATCCACGGAAGTTCGATCACCCTTCGACACGTCGCTTCTACCATTTCCTGATTCGTACTTCTGACTTCAACTGTTCGCAACGTCGAACCCGAGCTTTACGAGCTTCTTCGTCGAGCTGTATCGCAAGCTGTTAGATTGTTGCATATTATTATATATAATACTAGCTGTACGCGTTGCTGTCGCTCAGTCTGATTAAATGGAAAAGAAAGAAAAGAGAAAGCGCACGTTTCTTATATGTTTAATTTCACAATGCTTGTGGGTATACAATATTTCTTGTTGTTACATTGTCCGCGCAGATATAGAGATTGTCTACGTTGTGTCAAAATTTCGAAACAATCGGTGAAGAACCTTCGGAGATTTAAGATTTTGCACAGACGAACGTTCACATTTTTATTTATAAAGATATAGATTAGGTATAATATATAAAAAGACGCGTGTATTCGAATGCAACGTTGTGTCAAAATTTCAAAGTAATTTGTGAAGAACTTCCGGAGAATTAAGATTTTGAACAAACAACCGTTTACATTTTTATTTATGTAGTATATAAATTATATAGATAGATTATATAGATTATGTATATAAAAACACGCGCATATTCGAATGCAAAGTTGTATCAAAATTTCAAAGCAATCGTTGAAGAACCTACGGAGATTTAAGATTTTGCACAAACGAACATTTACATTTTTATTTATATAGATAATATTAACGTTTAGCAACGTCCGTGTTACACAATTTATAAACATAGTCCACAAGCTAATGGACAGATTTTTTTAAGGTAAAATTTTTTACTTATCCCGAGCAAATAATTACCTTGCTTGTACATGGATGACACAACGCGTTACAATGTGACAATACTACTTTAGCGATAGGATTATCTAGCGGCTTAACTAACGCTCGCAGCCGCGTCGCTGGTATGCGAGCTCACTTAAATACTTACGATTACATTGGAACTGTGTGAAGCGCTAAATGTGTCAGCACTGTCAATGCACTACACGGATTACAATTAAAGCACTTATTAGACTATAGGTTTCCAGCAAATTGCCATTTCGTTGCGAGAACTAGGGAAACCAAGAGAAACCCTATTCTGTCGGTTCACAAATATTTCTTACTAATACCGATGTAGAGAGAATTCGATAATTCTGCTCCATTATTCTCAAATTCTTCAAACTAAGGCCAAAAATAAATTTCTATCGCTCACACGTTATTCTCAAAATTTACATAAAATTGCCATTTCGTTGCGAGAACCTGGGAAAGCAAGAGACACCCTATTCTGTCGCTTTACAAATATTTCTTACTAATACCGATGTAGAAAGAATTCGATAATTCTGCTCCATTATTCTCAAATTCTTCAAACTAAGGCCAGAAATAAATTTCTATCGCTCACACGTTATTCGCAAAATTTCTAGCAAATTGCCATTTCGTTGCGAGAACCAGGGAAACCAAGAGAAACCCTATTCTGTCGATTTAAAAATATTTCTCACTAAAACTGATGTAGAAGAATTCGGTAATACTGCTGCATTATTCTCAAATTCTTCAAACTAAGGCCAGAAATAAATTTCTATCGCTCACACGTTATTCGCAAAATTTACATAAAATTGCCATTTCGTTGCGAGAGAACCTGGGAAACCAAGAGAAACCCTTATTCTGTCGATTTAAAAATATTTCTCGCTAAAACTGATGTAGAAAGAATTCGATAATTCTGCTCCATTATTCTCAAATTCTTCAAACTAAGGCTAGAAAAATAAATGTCTATCGCTCACACGTTATTCGCAAAATTTCTAGCAAATTGCCATTTTGTTGCGAGAACCTGGGAAAGCAAGAGGAACCCTATTCCGTCGCTTTAAAAATATTTCTCGCTGATACTGGTGAATATAAACATTGAAGAAATAAATAAATGTCTATCGCTCACGCGTTATCCGCAAAATTTCCAGCAAATTGGCATTTCGTTGAGAGAATCAGAGAAAGCAAGAGAAACCCTATTCCGTCGCTTTAAAAACATTTTTCACTGATACTGGTGAATATAAACATTGAAGAAATAAATGTCTATCGCTCACGCGTTATTCGCAAAATTTTCAGCAAATTGCCATTTCGTTGCGAGAACCTCGGAAAGCAAGAGAAACCCTATTTCGTCGCTTTAAAAACATTTCTCACTGATACTGGTGAATATAAACATTGAAGAAATAAATGTCTATCGCTCGCACGTTATTCGCAGAATTTCCAGCAAACTGAAAGCGCCACGAAACCGCACTCGTTCCAATTCCAAGCAGCTTAGAATCGCGATCGCGTCACGAGACATAATAGAAACACGTCTGAATTTAATTAACCGAGATTATTCGTAATCGACTTTCATGAAAGACGTTAGAGACATCTTGACACCTATTCCACGGCATTGACCTTTCAGCTTTCGATAAGTGCGAATTTCGTTGCGTTTCCCGAGAAGCAAAATGGCGCGGATGCTGGGAGAATTAGTGACGCGCTCGCTGACCCGTTCAATTAAATCGGTTGAGCACGAGCTCGCAAGGAAGCCGTGGGTCATTGATATGCGAACGGAGCGAAGACCTTGGCGATCTCGTCACGGCTGTTCCGTTCTGACGAATCGCAATCACGTGTCGCACGTTTGCATACCGGGTTCTTTTCTTTTACTGCGATCCAGGGGAATCCGCGGCGAATCCTTAACGCGAGACGGTCTGTGACCCATATTTACGCCTCTTCTTCAGCGAAATTATCTCATGAATTTGTCCGTGTCTGGAAACGCTCGTTTTCATTCGTTCGTTCGCGGTACGACTGCCAAAATTCTCGGACCGAACCATTTCTGGACCTCTTCCTCTGCGAAATTGCTGAATGAATTTCTCCGACTCTGGAAATGTTACTTTTCATTAATTTCTTCACGGTAGAATTAGCATAGTTGGCACCCTACGCCTCTTCTTCAGCGAAATTGCTAAATGAATTTCTCCATCTCTGCAAATGCACATTCTAATGAATTCTTTGCCACTAACCAGAATGGGAACGATGACCCACTGTAAAACATGATTGCGTACGTTTGCAAATGTTCATTTTAATGTCTTCATAACGGATTTTATCGCAAACACGAGTTTAATAACGTCGATGTACTATTTCCAACTCGTTAAGATTATCGACGAAGAAACAGAAATTTTATGGCGTCTTCTCGCAATCGATCCAAACTACTTTCAGATTGATTTTATGAAGTTTTTCATTGCCGTGTAACAGAAAATTGAATCGCCCGTAGGTGAACACGAAATCGCAGTACAGTTACACGTAGGTGTCGCATCGAATCACGAGGAATGTGTCCCGGCGATTTCGACGGTAATTAAAGACCAGTCGCGGTTTAGCTGCACGGCACTCCTGGAGTTAGTGAAACACATTACCGGAAGGTAGTTAATAAGCCTCTTACACACACGAGGATTTACAACCGAGAACCTGTTGGTCGATTTTTCTCCGCCGCGGCTAATATCAAGTGCGAAGTGATAAACCATCACGAACAACAAACGGCGCGTTGTCGTTGTAGAAAATCGTTTTAATAGGAATTAATTAAATCCTCGTTGGGAAGCGTCGTTCGCGACGCGCTAATTGGCTTTCAAGTGGCAAAATGTTAACACTGCGTTTACTTCGTATACTAAGTTACGTAACTTCGAACGCAACATTTTTTACACAAATCGTGAAAACCACAGATTCGTGTCGGAAGACGGCTGGAATCAATTGGAGAACATCGTGAGATTGAAAAGACGAGGAAGCCCGCATGGTCGGGAAGGATCTGTGGTTGTTTAATGGCTTTGTTTAGCGTAGAACATCGACACATGCACATCCGAGACTGAATCACTTATAAAACAAGCAACCACTATGTGTCAACGTAGATACCGTATCTTCCTCTTTATCTTAACTCCGTCAGTTCGTTTACGTCCTGACAAATACTAGCTTGCAGTTTGCCAGTTCAGGAAATCTTGAATGATAAAACTGGAGCCGTATGTGTCCCGATATTCCCGGAACATGTGTATGATTTTCTTTTTCAGGAATAATGAGCTGATTTAGTTGATACCTCGTTATCTTGTACCAACCCGACGACATTGCAGACATCCAGTCGATAGGACTGTGTACACTGCTCGTGCAATTTTTCTGTCTCCGATTCGTGTGAACACGCCATTGTGCAGCGATGCACAGTATATTCGCAATAACTATTAAAATATTCAATGACTATTCGAATATTCGCAGTATATTCTTTGCAAAGTATAATGAAATTCTGTCATTCGGCATCGTCACCTTTAAAAATGTTTCTTTCCGATATTTTTACGTAATATTCTAATTCAATTAAATTACTGGCAACTATTAAATCGCGAGTGTTGACCTAACCCAGACACTTCGCTTGGCAATATTCCAGACTTCGTATTGCGAAACACTTTCGCAATCGCGTCATTATCATACCGCCGTTGCAAGTAGCTCCGTCAAGTGCCTAATACGTTGCTGATAACATATCGCTATTAAACAATGAGTCAGTACCTCGGAAATCAGTATCCAATCCATCGGGGCAATAACTATTCCAACCAGATGAATTCTCATGCAAATATTAATCGGAGTCGGCGATGCGACCATGTATTTTAACACATTACCGACCGGTGATTATTGCATAATTTTGAAAAATCTATGGTACATGGCTAAACGCTTTCCAATGGAACCTTCAAAAGCAACAACAATGTTCATTGAGAACTAACAAATCACCCTCGATAACGTCACCCAACAGTTTCATTTAAGATTGCAATTTAAAAGAAAATTTCTATCCTTTCTTTTGGTACAGCACAATTATTGAAAATCCTGGTACAGTATTTTATCGATAAATGTCCCAAATGTCTGGCCGACGATTGTCCCAGAACTGTCCCCACTCCTGCGGGGTGTATCCCCTCGAGGGGCCAAGAAGCTCGAGAGGCCTCGGTCGCCGAGAAGTATGACATCATAATTCATACATCGAAACTTCTTTATTTTTCATTATTTTTGTATTGGACTTTGACCAACATATTTGTGGCATTTCTCTAATAAAAATCATATCAAATATGGTACAATTCCGATGATATTTACTTGTGTAATGGATGACTAAAGTTTTCGACGCAAAGAGGAACAGCGTATGGGAAGTTGTTTGAACTGTGCCTGCGCGATGCGACTCTCCGCGTCTCTTTCTTTCCCATACGCTGTCCTTCTTTACGTCGAAAGCTTTCATCGTTCATTACACAAGTACAGTAAAGTCGCGTTTACTGTCCTGAGTCAACACCGGGTTCTATGTCCAGTGCCTACTCATTCCACCGGCGGCTGACCAACAAACGCCACACATTGACTCGAATGAATCGAGATATTCAACTTTCTTAATTTTCATTATTTTTGTTATGAAATTTCACTATCGTATTTCTGGCATTTTTCTGATTAAAACAAGACCAAACACGATATAATTCCAATTGTATTTAGTGGTTTATTGGAAATGGGTGGTTAAAATAAACCGATACTCTTTATATAACTGATAACTCTAGTTTATTGCGTAGAGCTCGGAAGGACGTCGTTCAGAAAGGTCAAAAAGGGCAACGTGGATAAGTCCGTTGTCCACTTCAGATAAAGGACCAGGTCTGCGTTCTGTCTTCTATCCGGGCATTTAGGTATACGAAACCCTCACAGACCCATGGGTCCGCAGACATCTGGTTTATTGTTTTAAGATAGAGAAGCCAGTGATTCTCACAGACAACCCAATTCATTTTTGCCTTTTGGCTGACGCAATGTTACAAAATCCAACATGGTTAAATCGACGATTCAAGTTTCGGTCGCAAGGAAGGACAGCGTATGGGAAAGAAAGAGACACTCA
>CM052202.1:4613246-4659081 GCA_028455805.1 Lasioglossum figueresi | reverse complement strand
ACATCATTTTCATTGAATAGAATTATTCTAGGTCGGAAGAAATGTTTCGTTTTCTAGTAAAGGGTTGATAACTTCGAAAAGATCTTGTACTTTGACTATTGCAGAAAACTTTTTTCTGAGGCAATAGCGAAGCTTCGACAACGATGATCTAACGAAGGAAGGACTTCCGAAGCGAATGGATTGTCGATAAAGGACTGAGAATGATAAAGAAAAACGCGTTTAATAGTATAATCGATACGGAAGGGAAGAACGAGCGGCCATCGTGTATCGAACTCGAGTAAATAATGTGGTCACAAGGAAACTTCGCGCGAAAAGTCTCCGTTAATGATAGAGAGTCTCCGTTTCGATTGATAATGGTTCCGCGTAATCACTGTTTACATTCGCGGCGATGTTCCTCGTTTTACCAGCCCGGCCACGGTTGTTTCACGTGGTGAAAACGCAGTAAAAGCAGAGGCGGATGGTTTCATGGGAATACCGTGGATTCCGGGGGCCGTTTTTACCCGACCCCCAACTATTTTTAATGCACGCTCGGCCTCGCGTGAATCCTCGCACGACGACGGCCGCGCATTTTATGTATGTTCACGGTTCAGGAAGAGCGAAATGATAATTTCGAAACGCGCCCTGTCATGCGAGCCTCTCGGGTCGCGACTCGCGACGGTCACGTAGATCGTTGCACTTCTACGCGTGCAACGCGACGTGCAACGCGACGTGCAACGCGACGTGCAACCATCGCCACTTGCGATTCAATCGATCACCTTGTTCGCGTCGTTTCACCATTTACGATCGACGACTCGGAACGAACCCGAGGTTCTCCTCTCTCCTTGTCGATCAGCCACGATTTCTATACTGTACGCGACAAACATCGGCGACGGGCCCGCTCGCTACCCGCCGAGTCAAGTGAACGGGTCGCGATGTTTGCTTTAGTTACCAGCGAGTTTGCTGCACCCGCACTGCGGATATTCCCGCGTTTATAGTCACCGTGCACGGCGAAACGGTTTCCCACAGCTTTTGAGACCGCTCGATACACAAAAGTGCTCGTTCTTAGGGAATCCGAGTCGTTCAACTTCATTTTATCCCTGCAACGGTATCCGGTTTCCACGGATTGCGAAATCTCACGCAGGAATATTTCGGAAATGTTCAGAAAAATACGTTGAAATACTTCGATCCAATCGATTAGTAAGCTTTTAACTATTGCACGAGGTATGTATACATACCATATGCGTACATACATGTGCCTATAATTGTGAAAGTGGTCTGAGCCATTGCACTTCTTGTTTCTAATAAATGAATACTAAACGAATACTAAATGAATTCCATATAATGTCCAAATAACAATTATGGGCACGTACGATTGAAAGTTGAATTTGAATTTTGACTTAAATATGTGCCCATAATTCTGAAAGTGTCGAGATATTTTTTGACTTAGACCGCTTTCGTAATTACGTTCACATGTGTAGGAACAGTTTCATTGCACAGAACGAAAAAATCACGGTAATATTTTAGGTCAGTGAAAAATACGAAAACAAAATCTCAACACTTGCACGATGACCTAATAATCACGCGTATTCAAAACAAGGTCCGCGGTTATCGAATTTCGTCGAGTAAGAACCAATATTACATATTGTGCAACAACGCCGTCGAAAGATTCAATAAAATTATTTTCGCAGGCGGTGATTTCGCGGGAATCTTTTTGTCGCGTCGTCGATCGCGATCCTTCTCGATCAATGGTATCACTGTTCCGCCCGTTGGAACGGTTCTTTTTTCTCTTTCCGACACGGAAAAGCAGCCGGTAGAACGATCCAGGCAGCGATTGAGAAAATAATCGCAGTTTCACGCACGGAACTACGGAGTCACGTGCTCTATCGCCTCCGCGGAAAGCCTTTGGGTCCTTTCACTTTTCCCGGCGGTGCTCGAACACTGTCAAGCGTTGCTGGATGACTGTCTGTACTGTTAGTTAGTATGTTCTTCACCGTGGTAACTCGTTATTCGCGAGTCGAACGTTATCAATAAACTGCGGATCTTTATGCAAAATAAAAATGTTCTGCATTGATCGTGGGAAGCGGGAGCAAGTTAAAAATTGATTTAACCCCTTAATGATTTTGTTGCATTGAAAACAACGTTACAATATTTTTCAATTCTTGGTATCTTTTACCGTTTCGTATTTCACCCAGACAATTTCTGCATAAATGAAGAGAATCTGCTCCAAACCACTCGATTTTTAAATGAAACTTTTACCTTCTCGATAGACAAATTGTAAGATCGAATAGACCAACAACGTTTGGCATCGAACAACTGAAATTCTAACCGAGACGGAGTTCGTTTAATTAAAGCAATAAAAAATTCCATTGCCGAATGCGAGGATGTAACGAAAAACGATGATGAACACCTCGTCGCTTAAAGTCGATTAGGCACACAGGTGTACACTTTGAAAATAAAATGGAGCACTTAGAGGGATCCGCTCGAAACTGGAGACCGCGGTTTTGAACTAAAATACACGTGGCACAATTCGATAGAAAAACATAATCCATCGGTCACGTGTCGCGTGAAACAGAAGTGTGCACGAATATTAATTATTACACTGATCGAGATCCGGATTCGCGTGAAATACAGATCTCTGCTCCAAACCGAAGGGAATGAGCGTGGTCTTACGAACCTGGATTCCGCGCGCAAGCTGTTGAAAAATCACTCGGTCACTGCATGTTTAATAATGGCCACCGACGACGATGTTCTCCAGAACGATCTTCGAACGAGACAATGGTCGAGTGAAACAATACTGGAACGAACGGGACAAAGACTCGCGGATAGAAGGAAAGAAGGTGCGCGTTCTCCGACGTCCGCGCGCATACTGCTCTCACACGGCTGACCGTAATGTCACGTTGACTCCGGACTCCGGAGGTTCCAGGCGAGTAGAAAGAGAGCCGAGAGTGCGTGCCCTTCCTTTAATGAAACCCGTCACCGTGTGAGTGCGCGCCAGCAAGGTTTCCTCATTGTCAGCAAAAATCGCAGCCGTGAGGCGCGCACGCACACGTCCGTCCACGCTTTTTCTTTACGAACGATTTCGTGGGTGTTGCGAAAGAAACGTCGCCGCCAAGCTGCCAATTAATTCCATCGCGGTTAATCGGCCTTTGTGCCTTTTTCTCTCTGCCCGAGAAATTTTTCTTCTGCAACTGATCGAGCGAAAAACTGGCTACTTCAATTCTCATGTGTGACTACGATTGTGAAAGCGGTATAAATGAAAATTTATGAAGAAATTAGTTGCACCACTGTCATAATTATGGTATGTGTCGTCCAATTGAACGCGCAAGTGTGGAGGGAATAGGTAGAAATCTTGTGAAATCAATTTTCTACAGGCTCACAGAATTAGAAGTTTCGAATAGGACATTCCCGGTTTTTCAAGCGAAAGGCAGAGGATGCTAATGAATTCTTAGAACAGCGTTGGCTGAGTCAGTGACACGCTAATTGCTCTCTCGATGATCCTCAATTTTCTCCGATCCCCGTCATTCGATAGAGACAGCAGCTGTTAAAACAGCCTGAGAAACATTTCCAACGGACGTTTTTTGCGCCACGCATTACGCAGACCGCTTTAATAACGCTTTATCGCCGAGTGTATCAACCGTGAAAGACACTCGAGCCTGCGTATAGTTGCAGCGGAGAGTTTCATTGGAGAACGCGTGGCAGTTAGGCGTTGCCTGCGACCGTACAAATACGCACGTCCCCCCTCTGTAAACAGCAGAAATCTGTCTGATATCGTTACCTAATCGCATTCTGAATTCCCCAAAAATTGAAGGTCACATTCAGAAGAGCCTGTAGACAGTTTAATCTTGCATTTCATGCAAGAAATTTCACGTAGCTTCGACTGTTGACCTTTTTAATTAATTTATTCGACATTCGTCTTCGTCTTTCTCTTTAAGAAAATTGTCCTTTTCTTCTTAATAAGCAGGCATCTTGGGACAAGCTATATCGAATTTACATTGATTCGTGCAAATTCCCCGAATCAGCGGCGGCTCAAGTCAAGCGGAGGCCCCAAGCGATAAAAATTTTGGTCTTTTACATGAAAAACAAATGTTAGTCTTTAACATAGTAGCCTATAACGATCGTGGTATTAGAAATAAGCATAATTGACAATTGAAAATTGAAAAAGTTGTTTTAATTGATTGTATCGTAAGTGAACTGAATATTTTCCTAAAAAAATATGAATGCTGCGAAATTCGGGGCCCTATGGTATCCCAGGCCACACGCGGCCGCTTAGTCCGATTACCGTTAAACCCGTAACTGCTCCGAATAATTGAAAGTTGACGTTTGTCGCGCGACGGAACTCAAGTGTCTCAATTCGCTGGAATTGGTCTCCTCCGATTGTTAGAGTTGTTCCGCAGCTGTTCACACATTCGCGAAAAGAGTAACCGAGCGAACGCGGACGCAGCGTCTACATATGTGAGCTTGAGTCATGATTTGTGAATAATCGTCGAAGCGAGTCTTTGTCCCGCTTGGTTGCCACGGAATCACGCTGACGCGTTTGCGGTTCAACTGTGTACAATCTACAAGCTGCAGTACCGTGGTTACAGAGGATTAGGTAGTCTCTCGTACACCGAGGCCAGCAGGCGCGGTTTCTTTTGTCACCGATAATAATAACTCGAAAGAATCTCATCTTCGTCGCGTTTGCTCGTCAGAATTCGTTCTTATCTAGCTTCGCCGAAAGGGCCCGACCCCCCTTCGTTCCTAATAACTAGACTGCGGATCCTCATGCGAAATAAAAATGTTCTACTTTCATTGTGAGCAGCAGGAATAAAATAAAAATTCATTTCGTTCCTTGAATTACTTTGTTACAATGAAAACAACATCACGATGTTCTTAGATTTCTCTAATCTTAGACTGTTTTATGTTTCACGTTCCTAATAACTGGACTGCGGATCCATATGCGAAATAAAAATGTTCTACTTTCATTGTGAGCAACAGGAATAAAATAAAAATTTATTTCGTTCCTTGAATTACTTCGTTACACTGAAAACAACATCACATTTCTCTAATCTTAGACTGTTTTATATCTCACTTTCCTAATAACTGGACTGCGGATCCACATGCAAAATAAAAATGTTCTACTTTCATTGTGAGCAGCAGGAATAAAATAATAATTCATTTCGTTCCTTAAATTACTTTGTTACACTGAAAACAACATCACAATGTTCTTAGATTTCTCTAATCTTACAATCTTGTTAGACTGTTTTATGTTTCACGTTCCTAATAACTGGACTGCGGATCTTTATGCAAAATCGAAATGTTGTGCATCGATTGTAATCTGCAGAAATAAACTTTTCTAATCTTTCACTGTTTTATATTTCACGCTCCTAATAACTAGAGCAGCAGGAATAAAATAAAAATTCATTTCATCCCTTACTTACTTTGTTACGCTAATTCTAAAATTTTTCTAAGCTCGTTTACCGTCTTATATTTCGCCCAACCAAAATATCCTTCATAAACGCATAAAGATCCGCAGTCTACCAATAACTCATCTCGAACCGTGGCATGCTGGACGGTGGCGGTGATCGATTGACTTTCCAATCCCCCGAGCACGCCTATCGATCCGGAGTAACTGCGCAGCGAGGATCTACTGCGCAGGAACGTGGCAATTCAAAATGCAGCTTTCTCTTCGGGCACCAACGCTCTCTTGAACCCTAAATGTCTTTCCTCTCAGGTGTCCCGTCACTTTAAAACGATGTTGTTTCTGCTGCTAGCAAAATAATCACTTGCGCACAGTAAGGTATTCATTGGAAATACGGCTTTATCTTTGTTTATCAACGTTCTCTTGAATTATAACCGGTCGATCATCTAATCCAGGGATGACACAACTGTGGCGCTTATTCTTCTGAAGTATTCTTCTCACTTAATTATCGGTTCTTCGGAATTTGTTGACAGTTCACAATTGTAGTATTGTACTCTCGTCCGAGAGATCATTTCTCGCTATTGTAGATTGGCGCTCCAATAAACGTGTGTCTCTTAAATTGGCGTAAATTAATGAATTTAGTTGCGTGATTGCGTTATTCCTTTTGAACGTAACAAGGTAGACAAAGTGGTTGAGCTGCATGGTTTACCGTACTCGTACGTGGAAAATATTGACGAATGATGCGTAAAAGATTTGCTATCTCCGTTCTAATCCGTCGCAAACGCACACACCCCGAGATTACTTCTATCGCTAGAAAAACTAATCCCCGGCGTTATTACTCGTTACGCAACTCGCTTTCGTTATCGTCAACTGTCTTTTACGTAAGATCCTCTTTTTGCTCTTGAATAACTTTTCTGCTTACCTAGATTCCTAGATCACTGCACTCGAAGGCAAAGCGCGAGAAAGAAGAAAAACGTGCGCGTGTCCAGCAGCGCGTGGTTCAAACTCCCGCAGCGGGCCATCATTAAACAGCTTTATTGTCTGGAATTATCCCCCTACTCCCGTCATAACTAAAGACTCGTGAGTCACGTTCATTAAGTATGTAACGGGTGGGCTGGACGGTCCGCGGATACTGGAAACGAGATAAAGGAACCGGGATTTAAGATTTCGTCGCGGAGGATTCGATTACACGACCGAGCCTCTCCGGTTTCGCTCGTCTTCGACCCTTTTTCTCGTTAAACCGCGAGCAGAAAACCGCTTTTTCATCCCTACACGCCCTATTCGTTTCTGATTTTACGTGTTCCACCGATTCGTTTCTCACGAACGAGCATCGGCAACCCGGAAATTCGAAAACATTTCGGAAAACACACATTTTCCTTCGAAATCGAAAACGCCCCACACGGGAGAAGTTGTGGTTCGACGAAATAATCATGGAAATTTCCCTAAATTTTCAAACTTTGGGCTGAATACGCAACCTGAATCGCACAACTTTGGGATTTCGATTTCGTCGAATCACAACTTTTCCCGCGTGGGGCGGTTTCGATTTCGAAAAAAATATTTTTTCGATCCGGTCTAACGTGCAGTTCTTAATCTTTTTGAGATCATACTAATCAGTAATTTGTGGATTGCTCCGTTCAGCAATTAAACTTCATTTTTGTATTGTACTTAACAAGTAGAAAAATATAAACATGAAACGTTCACTTTTATTTTGAATTTGTACCGTAACAAACGCTTTGTTTAAACTCGTAGAAATTACTTAATATTAAGAATGTTACAATATTTATAGATGAATAGGTGTTAAAAATATTTTTTGGGTGGAGCTAGATTTGTGAATTAGCAAATCGTGAATTTTCATTCCACAGTTTCTTCAATTTCTGTGGATGGCGGTTGGAGGGGTCCCTTCAAAACATTCTACGACGTTTTTCTTGTATCGGTGGGCAAATATATTGAGCGATGGCAGAGACTTGAATAACAGAGACGTCTTTCTGGGGACAGAAAACTACGTCGCAATAGGAATTTAAAACAGTTGTTGAGTCAAGATCGTCGGAAAATTAGCATGCCCCCGATGGATCTTGTTAAGCAAATTCGATGCAGTAGGATGGCTCGTTTTTTGTATGTCAAGCGCATGGCATTGACGGACTCTGACCATGTATTTCGATCGGCACGAACTTTAAATCGTTACTTGGATTATACATTCTATTATTTGTTATTAAAAAGTTCACGAAATCTTCAATCTATTTGGTTATTTGATGTTTGGTTGCTTTGATGTCGATCGTTCGTCCATAGACCATATATACTAATAGACCCGGCTTCAAATAACACGCCGTGTTCCAAGATTACTTCATCTACCAGATGACGGATGTGGGCAAAATGCAAAAATCATTTCGAAATTCTTTCCCTAAAATCCTGACACTGCAATCGTCGAAAAATCCAGGTACTCTCAGTTCTCCAATATTCATAATATATTTTCTATTTCAGCGATTTGTATACGCGAATACATCGAATGAGAACACAGTTCGCGAAAAACTCGTTTTCTTTCGAAGTGTCGCCTCATGTATCCTCGCTCTTTGTAGCGGGCGATTTAAAATGCGTTCACGTACGGTGTGAAAAGTAATCAAAAATCATTTCTTAATTCGTTCCATAAAATCCTGCCACTGTAATCGTCGAAAAATCCAGGTATTCTTAATTCTCCAATATTCACAATATATTTTTTATTACAGCGATTATATACGCGAATACATCGAATGAGAACACACTTCGTGAAATATAGGTTAGATATCGTTTCACGAGCAGTAGTTGGCTGACCTGTTTCTCGATAGCGTTTCTCGCAATACAGCGGTACGTTCACTGCATAGTCTGCTATTTCTGTCATTAAACTGTGACAAGAAAAAAGCTCGGTGTCGGTCGGTCGTGGGAGACATTTTTCCAAAGATAATAGAGTTATTTTATAATAATGTAGCGACATCGCACGGACACAGATAAATCTAGAGCTAGGGAACAAGATAGTTGCCGTTGCGTTCACGTCAGTGCATTCAGTGAAAGGGAACGATGAAATCGTGTCAAGAGTAATAACAGCATTGAAACGAAAGCAATAATACACTGATTCGATCTTGATGTTCTTCTGGCTCGATCATGACGCGACTAAGAGGCAGAGCCTCTTTAATGGTAATCGTAATGATCAGCTTTGCTCTGCTGATCGTTACTTATCACATTCTCAGTAACGAGGTCGAGGACATCTCGTCCAATAAGTTAAATCCACGATTAAAAATAGAGGAGGTTTATCCGTTGAGTGACCTCACGGAGAATCCTCGCAACATTGCGAAGAAACAGCAAATCGAGGCTCACATTCTGGGTAAGCTGAAGAGCGGAAACGGTCTGCTGTTCAACGACATGAATTACCCTAAATTGTACGGGAACAGCTCGCCCCTGTTCAAGGGCCACAAGATCGTGCACCTAGATTTGAAGGGCGCTCCTCCAAAAGTGAGTTACTACAAGTACCTGTTCAAGTTGCTCAAGAAGTTAGGCGCGACAGGCGTGCTCCTGGAGTACGAAGATATGTTCCCGTTCGACGGTAATCTGAGGAACATCAGCGCCGGCAACAGCTACTCCAAGAAGGATATCCAAGATATCCAGGAAGTAGCCGAAGACAACAAGCTGGTGATAATCCCGCTGGTACAAACGTTCGGTCATATGGAGTTTGTACTTAAGCTGGATATGTACAAAGATTATCGAGAGGTGTTGCATTATCCCCAAGCTCTATGCCCCACTTACAACAAAACCCTTCCATTGATTTATGAAATGATCGACCAAGTGATGGCCGTTCATCCCAACACGAAACACTTGCACATTGGGGCGGACGAAGTGTATCAGATTGGAGAATGCACCAGGTGTCTAGAGACAATGGTCAAAAGACAATGGGGAAAGAGGCAGTTGTTCTTGGACCACGTGTCCAAAGTAGCTAGGTATATTAACGATAAGTATCCAGGGCTCACGATCCTCATGTGGGACGACGAGTTTAGAGAGATTTTCCCACAGGAGATTATAGACAGAGGACTGCACTTGCTGGTGGAACCGGTTATTTGGAAGTACACTACCGATCCCGGAGCAACGTTGACCGACCAGCTGTGGGAGAGCTACGCGTCGATTTGGAAGAACGTCTGGGTGGCAACGGCCTTCAAAGGAGCTACAGCGCCGGACAGATACTACACGGAGTTACCCTATCACATGGAGAATCACCAACGCTGGTTAGAGATCATCAGCAGGTATTCTAACCAGGTGACGTTCAAGGGTGTGATGCTGACAGGTTGGCAACGGTACGACCACTTCAGCGTACTCTGCGAACTGCTGCCCGTTGCTCTGCCATCGTTGGCTGTGAATCTGGCAATCCTGCGATCCCCGGACCTCAACGGTTTCCCCGTAGACGTGCCTGCGTCTGTGATGCAAGCGCTACGCTGCGAGGGCACCATTTCCCTGACCATCCTGGAGCCTCAGTACGGCTGGACCAAGTGCAGTTACCAGGGCGTGGTGATCTACGCCACCATTTTGCGACTGTTCTCGTTGACCCAGGAGGTCGCCAAGATGGAACAGGACAACACTTTTAAAGGCTGGCTGAAACCGTACAACATCAAGCACTCTTTCTCTAGCCCTAGCCACGTGGAGCGCGCGATCGCCGACCTGGACAGGCATAAGATGGAACTATTGTATATCGAAAGGGAGATGAAAACCGCCATGGAAGATATCTACGATGAATATACTATTCAAGAGTGGGTAGAAACGTACTTGGTTCCAATGAACGATAAGTTCACCGAGCTCTGGGAGGCGAAAACAAAGATACTTGAGAAAAACGTGTGGCCCAGGAGACCGCTGAAATACTCGGAGTTGTAGCGATGATAAGAGTCGTGAGGTTGTAGGTACCATGCATATTCGCTGTCTCGTTTTAGTCTTTCTACACAGTATTAATTCTTAGCGGTTGTTACACGTGTTCATTTCAAAGACAAACGCGTGGAAAGACTGAAACGGTACACCGTTGATTAAAAAGAGACTGAAGATCATGTTAGAGTAAGTTACACACGCCGGAACTTATCGTTAGAGTCTTGATTTTCTAAAAGTACGAGCAACAATCGATGGCGTAATGAGATCTGATCCCGAAACTATAATTTTGCACCTTGTACGTTTACTGTATAGAAACTGTACCTCTGTACTTCGATTCGAACGGGTCACGCGAAATCTTTATCGACTGCACCGTCCGCGAGTTATCCTCGTTCATTCGATCGCGAGCGATAAGCAAACGAAGTCTGTTTTCATTTGTTTCGTTGTTCAACGAAACGTACGTTTCAGGAATCGTTTTTCTTTTTTATGATTGACCGCAACTTTTATATACCGACGACCTGTTTTACCTGATTTTTACCGAATAATTTATATTCCTCGTATTTATTCACGCAGTTCAATCGAATGCTTCCGATCTTTCCATGTACGCGTACCCTCGCGAAACCAATTGTTATGTACACGCACACACCATGCCCTCAGGCCCGTTTGTTTTTCTTGTCATTGTTCTACTCTTGTTGAATAATCTACGTTTACGTTCGTCGCGTACATTTGCGTTCTCGTACATGTAACGTTTGCATGATTAGTGCCATTGATGAATATAGATCATAGAGAAAGTTCTATTCGCGATTTAGAAGAAGTATAGAAAGCTCGGCGATCTTCCGTTCCACCATTCTACCAGTGTTCGATCATTGAATTTCATTCGATTCGATGACGTTGAAAGCGGACGCGACGCTATTCTTCTCTCCGGCAACACGCAGTGGGCTCAAATCGCAAAGAACAATATATCTTTAATTATACATTATCGATAGACTGCGGATCTTTATGCAATTATGAAGAAATTGACTGGGTGAAATATAAAAAGGTAAAAGATTAAAAAAATCCATGAATGTTGTAATGTTGCTTTTAAAGTAACAATGTCGTTAGGTGATGAAATCAGTTTTTATGTGATTTCTGCTTTCCACGATCACTGCAAAATATTTATATTTTGCGTAAAGATCCGCAGTCTAATTATTAATTATGAAAATAAACTTGTGAAAATTTACAAAAACTGCTAGAATATAAAATTCGATAGAATTTAGTAAAATTTTTATTTGTCTTTGGATCCGCAAAGGCTGTTCCCGTTAAAATTAGGATTTTATTTGATGCCACTTTCTTCTTTGTCTATAAAAATTGAAAATTGCACAAGTTTTGTCTCTTACTTGACATACAAATTTTCGGACGGAATTTTTCAAGTGAAAATCAGCTATTTTGTGAAAATCATCCACTGTGCGACGATCGACGAGCATTGAACTCGCCGAGATCGAGGATCGTAGCGCGCGACGCGATTATGTATACGTTTCATCGTGCGTATATCTTATTATCATTGTAAAAGTATTTTTAACATTGTTACGTCGCATCGCTATTAACATTAATTGCCACGAGTAGTAAGATTCTATTGATAAATAAATCTGTTTCTAAGTCTATTGCGAAGACACCAGTGGTTTTATTGCCTCGACAAACTCGAGACGGTAGGCGAGACTCGTCAGGTAACAATAGAAGAGAGTTTACGAAAAATATTTCAACATCTTATGTACAATAGTCGCGACGTGCCGCAGTCCTGTGCGTGAGAAAAATCGTTTTTCAAAAATATTTCATCGGTCCTCACTGCAACACGCACACCGCCGATTTCGACTGCGGAAAATGGGGGTGGAAGGGTATGTGGCTTTGCTTTTTCGTCGGGATTCTCTTCACAACCTTTTGGATGGTGCTCATGTCCACCGTGTCGCCTATCTCCGCGATGATTATGGGTTTGTAAAAGTCCTGGTCGGTTTTCGTCAGTCGCACGCCCAACACCTGCGCTGCCAAGTTCACTATGCACAGCGACAGCTGAAACGAAATCTCCCTTTCAGACACAACAGAAATGTTCATACAGGATGATAGAAAATGGTGAAAATTTCAAATACTCTCGTTGAACCGTTCTGTAGCGAATAGGGAACAACGAAAATAGAATTATTTACCCGAGATATCTGACGGGAAAGTTACAGAAAAAGTAGAAGTTGAAAATAATGTATCTACATTCTTCTATACTGTTTTATATTTCGTTCACTTATTTTTCGCATAAATGCATGAAATCCCGCAGTCAACGGTAAAGGTTTCCAGTTGCCGTTAATCTGAAGGCATTCTGTAATTTATTTTGCATTGTTTCGTGATAAACTATTGATTATCAACCTTTGTTTTGTACCGTCAAATTTTTCTGGATCACTTTGTTAAAATGCAAAAGAAATATTTATGTGTTTATCGCAAACAATGCAAAATAAATTAGAGAATGCCTTCAAATGAATAAAAAAAACTTCGTAACTGGTACCTTTACCCCAGTTATGCTCGTTCCGCGACGGACACGTCCCACATCATCCTCTATTTTTATAACTTCGCTATCGCGAGCCAGATAAACATGCTTCTCCGGTTCTTTGGAGTGCACGGTATGACGCTTTGTTATTCCGACGATTTTCTAACATCCTCTTTTCATTGTTCAAAAGTTTTCTACCGCTTCGCCGGTTCTCGCGGATACGTCGTGCGACGGGAACCCATTGTCAGCGGCGAATTTATGGCTCCGGTCCCTCTTCACCGATCTTTGATGTTCCATGTCACACTTGTTGCCCACTATAGCCATCAGGGGTGCTTCCTCGAAGCTGTTGTTCATTTTTCGTATCTTGTCGATCCAATCCTCTAGAATTTCGAAGCTGAAAGTATTCGTCACATCGTACACCAGAAGAATGATCTGAAAAGAACACGGTTTTATCGAGATCGTTGATCTTCTTGACGATTTCCAACAGAGCTGTCACTTTTCTTCGAGGGTCGAAGATTTTGAAGCTTCGGTTTCAGAAACTTCGAAGGTGATGAGTAGACTCCGGATTTTACACATTTACAAGAAAAAAGCATTGATATATTATTTTCATCACGTTACAAATGATTAACGAAGAATATGAATTTATATTGAGCTTCTGCGTTTTGCGATTGATGCGCAAATTTTTTATTTTGCATAAAATAATAAATTATTAGAGGATTAAAAGAAACGGAGTTACGAAGCTTTGAACTTCGAAATTTCGCTGCTAAGTTATATTTGATACAATTACAAACACTCCTACATTTCGAAAAAATATGCCACCGCAGCTAAAAGATTGATTAAGTTATAACTTCATACGATTCGAAGACTTCGAAATTTCGTACACTTCGAATCAAGTTCCCTTCGTTCCTTCGAATCCTTCGAAGAGTCGAAGCTTCGGAAAAGTAACAGCCGTAATTTCTAACAGTTTCACCCTTACATGAGCGCCGAAAACGTATTTATCCAGCATGTTACCATGAAGAGCGAGGCCACCCACGTCCCACAGGTGTAGGTTCACGTTTCTGTAGTAACCTATGCTCAGATTCTTCAGGAAAAAGTCGATTCCGGATGTCGGCGTGTACTGTCTGGTGAACTCGTTCTGGCAAAACTTCTGGGCGACGCTCGTCTAAACAGGGATCCTTGAATCTCAGTTATGGTGGATCGAGTCGCGGTAAAAGCGACGCTCGGAACGCAGAATATCTCGATTGCCTGGCCAAACAGGAGTTCCCCGTGTCGAATCGAATTCGCGTGCCTCGTTCGCTGTGCAATTAACTCTGTGTCGCACAGTCCCTCGGAACAATCAAAGAAACAGCTGCTCGTTAATCGAACAGCGAAAGGCTTTCGGCGACACGAAGATGCAATTCAATTTAATTTGCGGTTTCCCGAACGGAAATTGAATCGTTCTCGCACCGCTCCACTATTCTCTGGGAAACCACTTTTTGTGACCAATTTTTCCAGATGAAATATTGATATTGTTATACGATATTGTTTAATACCTCGTACAATACTTAAATGTTTGGTGATTGATTAAATCCCTACAGAGTCACCACTCGAGTGCTAAGGGTTAAGAATTTATTCGTCGGAGCTATTTTAACTCGACGATTAAACATTTCTTCCGACCAAGAACAATTCCATTGTATATGATTATTATTCATTTTATGGAAATCGATAATGATCGAGTGCTAAGAGTTAACTTTGAAATAACGCTAAAATAATTTTGGTCACAAAAAGCGGGTTTCCAGACCATAGTGCGCTCGCCAATTTTCTGTGCGGCGCGACGGTAGCTCAAAACCAAATGGAAACGGGTGATTTTCGTGCGGGGGTTTTCCATTTTATTCGAAAACGAAGGGGCGGCAGCTGTGCGTGTCTGAAATCGTGTGGCAGTGACCACTTCGCGCGAAAGAAATAAATCGATACCCACGGTGGCACGTTCATCCGAGCACAGGTGAGCTCAAATCAAATGCTCGGTGTTCTACGCGGTCGAATTCAACACTTTGCACTCGGACAGTGTCCTCAAATCTATACAGCGACATAATCAAATTTTATTCGTACAGATTCCACGAAATAAAATGTTCTATCTTGCAATTGTACCATAAGCGCGTCTTTTCAAGTCTCCTCAAAAGGGACGGTCCGAATTGGTCACTGGAATCGTGGCAGTGACCACTTCACGCGAAAGAAGTAAATCGATACCCACTGTGGCACGTTTTTCCGAGCACAGGTGAACTCAAAACTGTTCGAAACAAAAATGCTCGACGTTCCACGCGGTCGATGATTGAACACTTTGCACTCGGACAGAGACATAATCAAATTTTATTCATACAGATTTGGCGAATCGAAATTTTCAATCTTGCTAGTTGTACCATAAGCGTGTATTTTCGAGTCTCCTCAAAAGGAACGGTCGAGTGCAAAGGTTTGAAGTTTGAAAATTCACTGGAGGACCCGGTCGGTTTCGGCGAGAACGCGTTCGAATCGGAGACACTTTGAAACTCACTTTCCCGGACCCAGAATCGCCGACCAGGACGATTTTGAGGCCCTTTGGGACCATCTCCTCCTCGACGTCTGACATTGAGGAAGATCGGGATGGGAGAACGCGACTGGGAGACGCCCGACGATTAAACTTCCGGCAATCATGCGAAAAGTCGTGGCGGCCACGACGGTTCTGCGTCGACTATAATGTAACATATAAACGAAGGGTCTGGCATGTGGCTAGAGAATGAAATCGAGCGAATCGACCGACCAGCCGTGGCCAGTGCGACGTCGTCGTCGTCGTCGTCGTCTACACGGCTGCATGAATAAATTAGCGAATAATCGATACGACGAACGCCGTCGTGCGTGGCGGGATCCGTCGATATTGCTTCTCGAATCAGTTTTTCTTCGGCCGCCCTGATTAATTAACGAGCGAGTCGCGCGACGCAATAAATCGTAGCCTCGACCTTTTCGCTGTCAAACTTCTGTTCGTTCATTTTTATTTTACAATTACAGCACGAATTCGAAAAACAGTTGCGCGGTCGGAAGTAACATCGTTCGTTGGCAGTAGAGAAATGTTTCGCGATGTTGGTCGCGTATGTACAGGCTCAAAAACGGTGTATAAAAATATATATCTCGTATCTTGTTCGTTGTCTTAATACTCGGAATAATCGGATTCCTGTTCGTCGTCTCCGTTTGTCCAGGATCTGCAACGAAATTTCATTATTCACGACATTATTCTATAACTACAGACGGCGGATCTTTATGCAAGATCGACATTTTCCACCTGGATTGCAACAAACTACCAGAGTGAAATAGAAGTTTATTTTCTTTCTTAACGTGGTTACTAGGTTGGAAGTAATATAACAGTATTTTCAAATTCTGCCGGATAAATGCGTAAAATCCGCTGTCTATAACAGAATCAATGAATTCAAAGTTATATGGTATTTTATGAAAATATAGAATACGATCACCACTTGCCGGCTCTTGTACGAAAGTTGATTAACTTCTTAAAAATATTTACGATTAATGAGAACGTTCCTAACGCATTAAAATGTTACCTGGTTCGGATTTCTGTTGCTCGGCAATGCATCGTGTGGAACAAATACTCGAATCCCTCGCGTTTATATACAAATATACTTATAGAATAGAGAAACGAATTTAATTGAAGACCAGATCCTTGTAATTAGCTAGGAGGTAGTAATTGGAGACTCTGCAGCAGGTTGTCGTCCTGACGACCGTCAGTCTGTCGGCTCGTTCGAAATTCGCCTTGACGATCTCGTAGTACCTTCCGTCGCTGGAACACGTCAAACTGATCATCGTCTCCCTTATCGTTGGCTCGAAACTCTATCCGAGTTACCTGAGGCTTAGGCATCGCAGCTTGATGCACTTGACGCGCAGAATATCGATAGCCTTTTGACTCTTGTCCGAAAATCGAAGGTTCTCCGGGTCCCAGCGGAGCTCGAGTCGCTCCAGATTAGGACAATTGTTTGCGATACCGTCCATCAGCTGGTCCACGTGAATGTTCACGCCGAGCCTCTCGTTCGTCCCCATTACGAGAATCCTAGAAAAGTATAAACATTATCGTCTCTATTTTCCTCCATACGACAAGTACGATTCCCTTGTTTCGATATTTTCCTGTTTACACAGGATGATCCTGGGAACTAGGACAAGCTACTGCTCCTCTTTAAGTAAAAACAGTCGAGTCCTGGTCTAGACTCTAGACTCACATAGCGTTGGTCAAAATCGGCAGAACGCTCTGCCACAGCTGATCGGTGATGTGCGGCATGCCGCACAGGGAAAGTCCCCAAAGCTGATGGCCATATCTCGACAAAAACTTGTGCAGACCATCGTCGGTCAAGTTATCCGAGCTGCCTAGATCCAAGGCGATTAGATTTCGAGGATTCCCAAGCTCGGCCCAAGCTTTCAGCACGCTGTCGTTGAATCCGTTCAACTGTCCCGCGCTTAGAAAACGAAGGCTGGGGATCCTGCTGAGCATGTCTATCAAACACTCCGTGGACAGGTCCGTGGCGGTGACGTCTAGCTCCTGGATGCTCGATTTCTCCCACTCGACTTGCATCACGTACTCGCTTTGAAGATCTGTAAAAGGAGTCGCAATCATCTATCGAGCTGCAAAGGTAACGAAGTAAGTTGGTCGGATCGTACTTGTCCCCTCCATCAGAAGACACTTGAGCCTTCTGCTTCTCTGGAACAAGGTCTTCATCGTCGAGCCAGTGACCTTCGAGCAGAAATTCACCGCTAGACACTCGAGCTGGATGCAATTCGAAGAGAACGCGTCGATGTGAGAGTCGTCGACGAAATTGATCCCGTAGAGGTTGATCACCCTGAGATTCGGGGTGGCTGATTTCAGCTTGTGAACGTTTATCACCTCGTAGATCTCCTCTTCTTCTTCCTCCACCTTCTCGTACGTTCCTGGTCGAACAGAGCAAATTGAGAAGATCGTTCGAAGAATGTTTGAAGAAGAATACGAACCTATAAGATGTAGGATCTCCAAACCGTTGATGAAGTTGTAGATCTTCCTCATGAAACCCTCCATGAAGATCACCTCGGACAGACAGATGCACATGTATTTCAGCTTGGTGGGGAACGCCTGCATCTCGGAGAAGTCGTGCAGCTGCATAGCGGTCGAAAAGTCGAGCAGCATGTGGGTCAGATTCGGACACTTGTTCGCCAACTCGTGGAGAACGGTGTGCGTGATCAGCTCGATCGGCAGCTCGATGTACCTCAACGAAGCGCCGAATCGCGTGCTGTTACAACAAACGATCCATCGATTACACCCTCGTTCCTGACTCGTTAAAAAACGATCCTGTTTCGCGGTGGGACAATTTGGCAAGCGGGACAGCTCTCGGACATATTTCGGGAACGAGCGTTATCTGCCAAAATTCTCAAGACTTTTTCACCGATCGACAAACGATACCGTCGACCAACCTGATCAAGTGCAGCAGATTGTCCAAAGAGTTGACGTGCAATCCGCTGACTTCCGGTCGCAGGGAGACATGTTTCCAGAGACGCGTGTCGTAGGCGATTTGCCGCCACCTTTTGCAGACACGCGCGACCCTGCAGATTTCGCGATGCGACAGGTAGCTGAACGCGTGGAGGATTATCTTGTCGGGCAGCTTCTCTATAGTCTGTAACAGAGCGAGCGTCGCTCGAATTAGAGATCATTGCCAGAACCATCGCCGTCTGAATCACACATGTTTCGAAACTTGTTTGATCGTCGCTTCAACCAGTTCGCTAACTGTTCCGTCGGATTTCTTGTTGAACTTACGGTCCCTGCGAAGCGACTTTTAATCACACCGCCCTCGGAGACGAACATCTGGGACGTCTCGACGGCGATCTGGCCCCATACGTCCACACCCCCGAGATCCATCTTGCCGTTCGATCAGGAACAACCTCTGGACACGATGATCTTTCGTCGAACAGTATCACAGAACGTGCCCCGATCGATGCACGGGCCCGATTGCCTGTTATTCTTGATCAAGATAAACTGCTGAACAATACGTTCTTCTACGAACAGTCTCACAGAACGTGCTCCGATCGATGCACGGGCCCGATTGCCTGTTATTCTTGATCAAGAACACCTGCTGAACAATATGTTCTTCTACGAACAGTCTCGCACAACGTGCTCCGATCGAACGATCGATGCACAGGCCCGATTTCCTTTTATTCTCGATCAAGAACAACTTCTGAACAATATGATTTTTTTGACAAACCGTATCACGGAACGTGCTCCGATGGAACGATCGGTGCACGGGCTTGATTGGATTCTATATTCGACGAAGAACAACTTCTGAACAATATGATCTTTTGACAAACCGTATCACTGAACGTACCCGGATCGAACGATCGATGCACGGGCTTGATTGGATTCTGTATTCGATCAAGAACAACTTCTGAACAATATGATCTTTCGACGAACAATATCACAAAACGTGCCCGGATCGAACGATCGATGCACGGGCTTGATTGGATTCTGTATTCGATCAAGAACAACTTCTGAACAATATGATCTTTCGACGAACAATATCACAAAACGTGCCCGGATCGAACGATCGATGCACGGGCTTGATTGGATTCTATATTCGATCAAGAACAACTTCTGAACAGTATGATATTTTGACAAACCGTATCACGGAACGTGCTCCGATGGAACGATCGATGCACAAGGCCCGATTGGATTCTATTTTCGATCGGACTCCGCGATCTCGGGAATCGTTTCTACTTCGTCGGAAGAACCTCGCTGCACCCGCACGACCTCGCACCGATTTTTCTCGGAGGGAAAAACGAAACGGTAGGGAAACTCGAGAACACAGCTTTTTCCCGAGGGTCTCGCCTCGGGAGCGTGAAAATCGCGTCGCACAGTCGGAATTCGGGGATACAGAGAAGTTCTAAGTCTTCACGGCATTTCTAATCGGATCGCGCCTGCGCGTCGTCCTAAATATAAGCCTTGGAAGACCCGTCTGCGCTTTAATTTTAAACTCGTCACCTGCAGCCAAGGTGCATTTCCCTGTGTCTCTCCCGTGAAACGTCAAATTCGAGACGAAGTTTACACGCTCCCGGCGGCGGAACTCTTTCGCGGATCCCTGCGAACTATCGAAAATGCCTGAAATCGATAGTAGCTAGTTGAAAAAAAAATATCGATTTGTCTTTTCTGTATCGACGGTTGGAATCGTTCGCGCGGTATCTTTGTGTTGCTAAAAATTTGCCAGGGAATCGGACTTGGAACGTATCCGACACGAGACCGATCACGTACGCGCACGTGGCGAACAAGCAGCGATAAACGCGAGAAAAATTCGACATTGTCATAATCGAAAAATTTTCTTAATAAAGGAAACCACCGTTAATAGGTTTTCTCAAGTGTCCCGATTAAATAGCGAGACAGATAAGAGTCGCTGAACGTAACATCTTGTCTATAGATTCATTAAATAACGCATATCTTCTTTCAGTACTTGTATTTTCTAGAGATAGTGGATACTGTGAAACGAGATCGATAACACGGCGATGGAGGGCCTCGCCGGTTACCAATCGGATTGCACTTGACTTTGGTAATAGTTACAGCATCGGCAACGCGAATCACAATGCTCGACAGAGATACGTAACATGCTTGTAGCTTTTTCAACATTCTCTGTTCATTTCTATTGCACAAGTAACGAACAAGTAACGATTTTATTCTGTTAACTAAAACATTTCATACGGTAGAAATCAATAGATAATTTTGTGAGAGTTGCGGAATCAGGAATAACGAGAATCTTCATGAAAATTGCACGTGGCTCGTGAATCCAAAGTGTTAATTACGTTCGCAATCGTCGAATAAACTCTTAAACGTCGCATAACTTTTTGAAAATGGATCCAGATGACTTGGATTTTTTTAAAATCTTAGACCGACTAGCTTGCTAGAAAATAAATGAACAAAAATTGCTTTAGATTGCAATTGGTAGGGATCATACAAAATTTTAAAAATTATGTTTTCCCAACTTTTTCACCTGAGCCTGTAATTATAATTTCAAAAATGATCATACAGATGATCACATAAGAGCGAAATTCCTAACAAGGCCGAAAATCTGCTAAAATGCCTAAAAAATCCGATGCTCATGACTCTCGATCCTTTTTTAAAACCCTTCTTAAAGTTAGAATTGTTAGAGATCTTACGTTGTTCATACCGCAGTATATAAACCAAGTAATATTTTGGATTTCGGTGTTTTAAAGGGTCACTTGATAAGTCAACTTCTGACTGCGAAAAACAGGATTCCGGCCTACAACGATGTCAGTTTACAAATGATTTGACGAGTAACAACGAAGTTCTGTATTGTTAAACGATTACCGCAGTGTGCACGATTCTCGGTCGATGAACATGAGTGCCGACGACGTCCTCTCTGGATATAGCGCTGGTGGCATGCTCCACGTTCAAATGATGCCAGGTGCTCATCGCAACACACCGATTTCGAGCCTTCTCCGAGTCGAAAACGAATCGATCCGGACAGTTCGCGACGAAACAGGATAATCAACGAAACCGCGGATCACAAGACCCTTTTGTTCATGTTGACTCGCGTATCGACAAACAACAAGAGAAACCGAGGTATTTCCTGATGCAATCGAGGAAAACCAATCTGTCAGAACGCTGCTGGTTGACTGGACCTTAGTAGGATACACTTCGAACGGCGTCTAGCTTAATTAGTTATAAATAAAGACAAGCCGTCAGGCAACCGGACGAGATAAGAATAGGTAGAACCCATTAGTATACCGAAGCGACAGGAGCTAGAAAAGAAGTCTACCTCCGGGACGCGTCGTTCTACCATGGTTTTGCAATCGGGCTTTTGCGTAATTGAAAACCGTGAATGGAAAAATCGGAATCGACGTTCCAGCGAGATTAAAAATCGATTTACCGTGTTCGGTCGTCTGATAATCTCGCCGTTGTCTCCTTCGAAGGTGTTCAGCTGTTGAAGGGCTGCCTCCACGCTGAGGACGTTCCAGTTGGACATCCGTCGCAGATCCATGATGTTCGGCGAACGTGTTCCAGCATCAGAAAACTGTAATTCGGAAAAAGGAAAAGCGAGAGTCGTCGACGCACTAACACCACACGAGCAACGAGAATCGTTATCTTTTTCGGAACGGATAGAAAAATGAATAAGAAACAATACCACGGTGTTGCAGATTCCTTCCGGATTTCCGGATTCCGAGTGGTCGGATCACACACCGAGAATCACGATTTATTGTGCAACGTGAGTAATTCTATTCTCTCCTTTCCCGAAAAATGTATCGTCGTCCCGCGTTCCACGGATTTTTCGAGTGTTAGGAATTATGTAATCGCCCTACGAAACGATTTTATATTTCGACGGTTTTGTACCGTTTGTTCTTGCCTGTGCACGCGCGATCCTCGACGTACGCAGAAAAATCGACCTACTGGCACATCGTGATGCTCTTCTGCTAACCACTCTGCTGCCTCCGGTTCGGAGGTAAAAAATGTAACTGAAATAATCTTAACTTTCTGTCGATTCCTAAAATAGAGCCGCTGGAGTGCTCCGCTACGCAAGGATGCACAGCCAACCGGGGCCGCTGCGATGCGTTGCGCGACTTTATGAAAATTCGAAAAAGGACTAAAACAATCCTTGTTCCGTAGTTCCTTCCGTCCTTGCAGAAGGCTGAGGAATCGCGTCCTGCTGACACAGATAACATTAAACTGTCGCACTATAGGCTGGAATCACGTTTTTCGTGGGCAAAAGTCTATTTTTCAAGTTTCGTACATTGACCCTTTAAAACACCCAAATCCAAGTTAACCGAGCGATATATTTCTTGTTCCGAGATATTTCAAGGAAAAGGATATTAACACGAAATGAATTCCATATTGAAAGGATTGAAAGTTGAATTTGAATTTTGATTTAAACATAACGATTGAAAGATTGAATTTGAATTTTGATTAAACATAATGATTGAAAGTTGAATCTGAATTTTGATTTAAACATAATGATTGAAAGATTGAATTTGAATTTTGATTTAAGTACAATGTTTGAAAGTTGGATTTGAATTTTGATTTAAATATAATGACTGAAAGATTGAATTTGAATTTTGATTTAAACATAATGATTGAAAGTTGGATTTGAATTTTGATTTAAATATAACGATTGAAAGATTGAATTTGAATTTTGATTTAGACATAATGAATGAAAGTTGGATTTGAATTTTGATTTAAATATAACGATTGAAAGTTGAATTTGAATTTTGATTTAAATATAACGATTGAAAGTTGAATTTGAATTTTGATTTAAACATAATGATCGAAAGTTGGATTTGAATTTTGATTTAAACATAATGATTGAAAGATTGAATTTGAATTTTGATTTAAACGTAATGATTGAAAGTTGGATTTGAATTTTGATTTAAACATAATGATCGAAAGTTGAATTTGAATTTTGATTTAAGTGTAATGATTGAAAGTTGGATTTGAATTTTGATTTAAATATAATGATTGAATGTTGATTCCGATTGAAATTGGTTTGCTGAGAGTTGAAGTTGAATTTCAATTTGAATATGTGCCCATAATTATAATTACGGATTAGGTAAAAAAGTTTAGGGGAAAAAAACGTCGGAATTTCGACTACGCGAGAAAAATTTTCGACAAGTGCCGTGTACACACGACAGTTGTTGAATATCCTTTTGATTGCAGGCCAAATAGGTACCATTTGGCTGAGCGCCATTAGCAATTTGATTAATTAAGGCCACATATATTGTCAACGTAACGACGGTGGCGGCTTACAGAATTCTTGCTGGTAGTAAATTTCCTGTACACATATTGTTTACAACTGCATCGATACGATAAACATTTCCTTCCACGAAAGCAAGTAAAACCAAGTACGTGGTTCCCGAACATTGATATCATAATTATTCGCTTATTCTCTGTGCATCTTTATTTGTGTCGATCTATAAACAATGTTTATAAATTATTCGATAATGTACGACTGCCAGAAGGTTTCAGAATTATTGAGAAAGATGGCGTTATCGGTTCCGTGTTACCGACAGTAGATTTGCGGGTCTAACGCAAATTGAAAAGGCCTTTAGATGAATTTCTTCAGCTTTTCTGTATACTGTGTATAAGATTTCTTCATTTACATTCCTTCGGTAATTGTTACACAATGTGTATTGAAATGTACGTTTAACCAGATAGAAAAGAGTCACCAGAATGGAAATGAAATCGCAACGCGTTATCGGTATCAACTTCATCGTTTCCGCTCTTTGTCTTTTTGTTAAACTTATCGGTAACAGCTATTGCACGCCGATTGTTATCGAAGTAAAAGTGTATGTTAATGAGTCGTCAAAATGGCGGCCGGGAAAAACACTGTTCAGCGATAGAAGCGCGATGACAATAACAAGAAAGATTGCGTCTATTACCACATCCTTTCCCTGTTCGCATGACTAAATGATCTCGATACCAATTACATCGAGCGCATTATCGCATTGATTTCTTTTTGCCATTAAAAAAAATTAATTAGAACACCTCCTTATCACCGCGAGACAGTCGTCGCGTGATATCGACCGATAATTTTGCACAAATACACCGATAAAAAATTGCTAGATACGTATCTACGAAAAATACAATCGCTACTTTAGCCTTATTTTAAAAAAAGTTATGCATTCGATCATAGATTCTCTAACTTTAGAGTATCGATCCGATTTCGACGCTCGGCAATGGCGACTTATTTCTTTTTTGATCATCGAAATCAGCTCATTCTTCTCGTTAAATAAATTATTTACAATCTCGAGAAACATTTGTACAGGCTGTCCCACGGAACTGGGACAAGCTTTTCACTATTTAATTATTTATGCAATGGTTCATAGCAATACGTCATCGAAATTCAAATTAACAACTTGAACACAGAAATATATATTTCTTCCCCAAGTACATATTTATAGAGGACCATCCTAGGAACATATACCTAAAAAAGAAATGATGCAACTTCAATTTTCGGGTGCAGCCTTCGACCATGTCCTTTCTCGTCGTAGTTGCAATTCACACCGCAGTATTAAACACATTCCTAGTGATTTTAGTGCCGCAGAAATGAGCTCCACCTTCGCTTCAATAATGAACAAAATGAAGTTTTACTTAGACTCTGTAGATTGCAATTGATGTATACAAATTTTATTTTGCATAAAGATCCACAGTCTACTTATGAGGCATCGAGATTACATCCGCAGTAATAAATACATCCACCATACGGTTCGATCGAAAAGAAACGCTGCCACTTCAGTTCAGACTTAATTGCAGAAGACGCATCTCGTTCAATACCTATTAATTAACTCCTGCAACTTTTTCTTCGATCTTTACTCATTTCAAAAAAACACAACTCGTTCCATTCACGTTGGGACACCCTGTATATATCGACGTACTCCAAGTTTATCTTCGTCGCGTTCCCCCACTCTGTCTCCTATCTCCTCTCTCCGTCGCACCTTCCCCCGCCGTAGTTCCCTCCGAGCTAGCGCAGCGCCTCGGTTTCTATAAAAGACTCGACTTTGGCCGTAACGCGCATTATCCGTTGCGTCGATATGCAGAGCAGGTGACTTCACGTTCTCGAACCTATAAAAACAAAAATACAAACAACAACAACAACAACAACAACAAGTGCGATCCGGATCATCGAAACCGAACAGTGTAACCTCTACGAACGCGAGAGGGTCGGCGTACTCCTAGTCGCACCTAACCTAAAACCGAGAGAAGCGGGAGCTCGAAAGTGCGTTGTATCTCGTGTGCAGTCGTGACCGTGGTTTCTGTAAACGTGACTGGTTCGATCGATCCTGCGACAGCACGCAGTCGTTTAAATCGAGCTGTCAAATAGGCGAACGTTAGAGAAACCTCCGAGAAAAGTTCTGGGTGACTTTGCGCCGGCTATCGTCGATGGTATGAGACAGGATCGCGTCGAAGGTGAATCGAACGAGGTAACAAAGAGCGGAACAAAGAGGTTGGAGAAAAACCGAGAGGCTATAGAAGAGGAAGAAAGCGCGGGACCGTTGTAGACAGCAAAGGATCGTCTCTTGATTGTAACGCGTGTTTTGACGGCCGTCGCCCGCAATAATCGTCGTTATAAGTCCGATTCCGGTACTATTGTCCCCGCATTGCGGCACTATGGAATAACGAGGAGGTTGATTTGATCGACGAAATCGGCGAGAGCAGAGGCGGCGACCGCCTGATTCGTAGCGTCCGTGCTCAGTCCTCAGTGTAGGCTAGTCGGGCGTACGGTAGTTGTGGTCAGGGAGATACAACGCGACGTTCATTTTACGTTTCGAACGATTTTACGCGCGCTATTCAAAGCCGTGAACGCATAATCGAATAGAAAAGAATCTGCTGTACGAAAGAGAGGTTATATATCTGCGTAAACATACGATTATAGACTGAGAATACTCTGCGATCGTTGCAGATAGTCGGGCGTACGGTGGTTGCGGTGGTCTCAGCAATTTTTCGCGCGCTATTCGAAACCGTAAACGCCTAATCGACTAGAACGACCCCCGACTTGCTGTACGAAAGAGAGGTTACGTCTTCGCGTAAACAGACGATAATAGACTGAGAACACTGATCTCCGCGATCGAAATCATCGAAGAAGAACAAGAATACTTGTCGAAGTAAACGATGGCAGCGAACATCAGCACGGAATCTACGGGATTCCTGTATGAAATCGTCACTGAAGATTTATGGACACCATGGGAGTCGACGGTGGAATATTTCGAGTACACCCCTTGGGTTTTCTCCCTGCTGGGAAGTACTATGATTGGATTGACTGGCATCTTCCCATTGTTGGTTATTCCTATCGACGAAGGTGCCGATCTGAAGACTGGAGGTAATTTATTTGTTTATACAATACAATGACCGATCACTGAGCGTGTAACTGTTAACGGTTGTCAACTGGAAGCGTACTTGATTCGAAATCGTATGGTGGTTACGTTTATGTACCACGGAGTCGGAGGGTATCGCTATGATCAGAGGTTATGTGTACCTTTTAAACGCGGGAAATTATTCGCAATAGGTTAGTACGAACGTACCAATCAGAAGAGATGTTATATCATAACTGTAATTTTGAAATCACGAGCATTATCCAACGGTTCATTTTTGACAATGTAAAAATTATATTGAATTGATCTAGTTTGAAATAATGTGATGTGTAGACCGCGGATTTTATGCATTTATGACAAAAAGGGGTACGTACAATTTAAAACAGTGGACATATTAAAAAGATTTAGGGATGCCAGTGTATTAGTTTCACCTTAATAAGATAATTAAAAGAAGAAAAAAATTTCATCTGGCCCCTGTATCTTGCAATCGATGCAAACATTTTTTATTTTGCATAAAGATCCGCAGTCTAGTGATGTGTCAATAACTGATAAAAACTTATTTTTTTAATTTTCGCTTAGATCAGTATCATAATTATAGGCACATATATATAATGATTGAAAGCTGAATTTCAATTTAGATTTCAATATAATGATCGAAAGTTGAATTTCAATTTAGATTCCAATATAATGTTTGAAAGTTGAATTTCAATTTAGATTTCAATATAACGATTGAAAGCTGAATTTCGATTTAAACTGGATTCCTGGGAGTTGAATTTGAACTCAGATATAAATATGAGCCTATAAAATTCTGCTTACACGTGCTGTAGAAACGGCGTTTACTGCAATTTCTGGGGGATCGCTAACGTGAGAAAACTTACTGTAATCGTACATGCATATTTATATTCGCGTCTAGCGGTGGTATACATAGAATCGTGGCCACCTCTGACCCAAATGTAAACATCATTTGCACACGTGGAATTACAAACTTATTGTTGTTTTATTAATACATTCGCACCGAATGACGGGCATACAAGCGTGTACATTCTTCACTTATATTCTGTCTTAAAATAAATGGATAAAATGTGTTCTAAATTCTCCAATTTCGCAAAGTGCCGCAAATTCGTCCGGCACCTGCGTCACAATATGTTAAAGCTTCGCTCGCTGTAGTCTGTCAATAAAATCCTCGATGATCGTACCACATCAGAAACAAACTTACCGACTTTGTTTGTAATAACGATGCTAAAAGAAATAATTCTCGCTAAAGATCCATTCGCTTTGTTTGCCACGTTATTCTGTCTGCTCGATAATAGCGACTCGATCTGTACACACGATTAGTTTCCAGAGTCGGAGTTCGATTACTCAGGGAAAAACCAACTTGCTGATAACGCGTTGAGTGGAATTATGATCTCAACCCTAACTGTATTACGCATACATTATCCTGATGTGACGAATTCTTTGTTGCAGTTAAAGCTAATCGCGCGAAATAGGAAACAGTACGATAGGCGCGTAGATGAATAAAATGAATTTCTACACAGTGATATTTTTTGTAACGAACGTTTCGTATCGTTAAACGAGATTTGCATCGTTGATGAGGCAAATATTTATCGCAACAAAGCTTGGCAGTATTTACAATGACGTTCCGAGTCAAGGACCGTGTCGATGCTCGATCAGAGCGCTATAGTTGAAGGCTTGCGCAATGGGATACAATTGTGTGCCACGATTTCACTAGAAATCTCTGGACGGATCGTGTCGATCACTTTTCTCGGAAAAAAGCTGTCAAATTGTTGCGACACTGGTGTGCAACTTAACTTTCCCCTTAAACTATTATTGACAGCGTGTTTGCGACACATTTTTTTCGGACCGTGCATTTTTAACCGGACTGTACATACTTTCTAGTTTCTTTTCTCTCTCTTTCTCTCCCCCGGTTTTTTTTTCTATGGTTTCGACGATTCACGGACTTAGGGGAGTTGACTCCTTTTTCCAGGATTGCAAGGGTGCGGGATTCTCATTTCTCGATAATACTAAGATGAGGGGTTTCAGTAGTCGAAAACGCTAGATAAACGATCGATCTAGGGCGCTATCGTCCTGAAAAGTCTTATTTTTTCATTTACGAGACGTAATTTGCATTATTCGAAAGCATGCAACTATGAAAATAGTTACACGCTGACGAATAATGCAAATTACGCCTCGTAAACGAAAAAATAGGAATTTTTAGGGCGATACCGCTCTAGATCGATCTTTTATCTAGCGTTTTTAACTACTGAAAACCCCCATTTTTGTATTATCGAGAAATGAGAACGCGAATCCTGCACCCTTGCAATCCTGGAAACGAGTCTACCGCCTTGGGTTGCTGCATTGTGATACCAACGCAGAGCCCGTAATTATGTCGGGATAAAAATAATGATGTGTTATTATTACGTCAGGTAGGATTCTCGGATGCTTAAAAGAAACGCTTTCGGCCACGTGGAGTCACTCTGCTGCGCACATTGTTCTCCGCGTCGAATACCGTTGCCAAACCTTTCTCCGTAAGCATATTCTTATCTCCTTGAAACAAATAACTCAATCGATCTTTATATTTGTCGATAGGGATAAAGGAAGTCTTGGATCTATTTTTGCGGAACACTCGTATAGGTTTTCCACTCCGAATTCATCCTTTCTCAAGTCTAATTCAACTTTATGCAAATCAATTTCACCCATTAAGAATATTTAAAATTAACTATTTATTTGTTTCGATTCAATTATATACATTAGACCCACGTGAACGGCGTCATTACTGCGAGGTAAACATAAGACTCGATACGCATCAATAAATATGTATTATACTTTACTTTTATTATGTACTTTCATTCTTAAAATTTATTAATCAGCTAAAATTAATATAAAATTAAATTAACCTCTTCTTATATAATTAAATTTATTATAAATATTTATTAAATATCCACGCGCAGTTTCCATACATTGCAAAGTTAACGAATCGGTAATTACTTTGAAATAAGTATTCGATGTACAAAATTGTACTTTATTTTAAGGGTGAATTTTTTGTTCAACCAGACAATGCGTTTGATGCCGAAGATCCAGCGACTCTCATTAATGTTCAGACACTCTTTGGAACAGAATAATTTTCTTCAAACGTCTTATCATTCCTAAACAGTATTTCATCACAAAGAAACCGATAAACGCTAACTGCAGCTGGCCTATGTTTACAACACTTAGCAACGTCATTCTCTCAGAAGCATTCAGTTTTCCACGAGTTCGTTTCGCAACCGAACAATTGCTCGAAAACTAAGAAACTGCGTAACCGGCGATATTAAGTTGCCCCGCGTCGATATTTTGTCCGAAGGTCGTAAAACTTTCTTGACACAATCCGGAATGAAAATGAAATTTTCAATTGCATCGTAGATGGAACAAACACACCCACACGCGCACACGCACGAGCGTCGTTTCGAACGACAACTGCAAATTCAAGGGCGTCGTTTACGAAGTTTAGACTTTCCGACGACGCTGCGATTTTGTATTATTCATCGAAAGCAGATTGCATAAGAGGACAGCTGCATACGAAAAGTTTTGCCCAACTGTCCGCGCATTCATCGAACTCGTTGACTCTTTAATCGGCAACGGCTATCTATTTGCGGAGGGTCGGTAATTATTATCGGCCACGGTGTTATTAACCATTACATAACTGGCAGGCATCGCAAATATTTGTTTAACGAAACCTCGTTAATACGACGCGTTGATTGCACACGCTGGAAAGCGATATTTTCCTCTTTACAGGCGCGCGATGGGGGAAATGGACGATTCTTGAACAAAATGGTGGCCGGTGACGTTACGGAGAGACCGGAAAGATGATTTGAAATATATTTAAAACTAGCTGTACCCGGCCACGCGTTGCTGTGGCTCAGTCTGGTTAAATGGAAAAGAAAGAAAAGAGAAAGCACACGTTTCTAATGTTTAATTTCACAATGCTTGTGGATGTACAATATTTTTTGTTGTTCCATTTTCTGTGCAGATATAGAGATTGTCTACGTTGTGACAAAATTTCAAAGCAATCGGTGAAGAACTTTCGGAGATTTAAGATTTTGAACAAACGAACATCTAAATTTTTATTTATATAAATAAATAAATAGATTGATAGTTTATATAGATTAGGTATATAACAACACGCGCGTATTCGAATGCAACGTTGTGCCAAAATTTCGAAGCAATCGGTGAACTTTCGGAAATTTTAAGATTTTGAACAGACGTACATTTACAATAATATTCGGTCGCTCTAAAAAAGACAATAACTTTTTTAATATTCTACTACAAGTTTTGAACTTTTTTGGGTAGCTGAAGCAATTGGTTTACTACAGGATGTGAAAAGAAATTTTTTCAAAAATTGCAAATGATCGGAATTGTTGAAAAAATACTAGAAGTTGTATTTTCAACTTTTTTATGTGGGCCTATATTGAAAATTTAAAAAATACGTTTCGTAGATCTGTGTCAATTAAACATATTCTGAAAATTTCATCGACGTTCAATGAGCTACAAACGTTAAAAATTGTAAAAATTGCACATTTTTACGATTTTCAGCCTCTAACTGCAATAATTCTAAGGATTCTCACATCTTTCGATGTCTGTCGTTTTTTCTCGAGCCAACCAATTTCGATGAAACTTTCACAGTGCATATAATTGACTCGTATTACGTCTTTAACAAATTTATTGCTTTACGACCAGGGTACGTCTGGTAAGTGTCAGCGGATTTTCATGGGAAAATCAGTTCGACCGTACCGCTCTCGATGGCACGTAACGTAGCATAGACCCACTTGTAGCAGTAGGGGGCCCATAATTTATGGAACGGTTTCGCAGGACATTGTTTCGTCTTCCTTGGACCGATTTCGCCACGTGGCTACCCTTAGGACTTAGGACAATGCCAGCACGTGGGCGTTGCACAATGCCGAAACCGCCCTGAGTGCGCTTATTGGTTCCCCACTATTTTCTAACCCTATCCGTGGAGGAAATTTTATAATCACGTTTTCCGAGTCATTTCCACTTTTTTTAGGTTCTACGAACTTCCACACTTGAAACATCGCTCTCTTGCACTGTACAGTAACTTGCCTGTTATACTAAATATCCATATATTGTTGCTAAATAGCATTATAATTTATTATTTATTTATAATTTATCATTGCCGTGGCAAAGTCCGCAATAACCTGAAAAAATCATTACAATTTTCGCGACGTTCGTGACGCCACAAAATATTGCACACAACGATTAACCCTTTACACTTGGAAAATGTAAATGAAACGTGTTTTTATATGTACTTGGTTCTTCCTTTATTCATTTAACCACTTAACTGCGGAATTTAGTTTTAAAAATCCCTCACAGAGCGCGGAATTAAAATCAAACAATGGCGCGTCTACGCGTCGAACGCAGGGCGAATGGTTCTATTATAAATTTTACTAAAAACTAGGAAGGATTACATTTTTATTTGATAAAAAATTGACAATTCATTCTTGAAAAGGTTATTGATATCGCGCCGCAATAGAGATTTTGATTGACGTGTATACGCGTTGAACGCAGTTAACTGGATGAGTCGTGTTTTTTAGTGAAAAACAAATATAAGTTCCACAAATATAAATTACAACAAAGTTTGAGAGAGCTATGTTTAATATAATTCGTAAACAAAATTGTTTAGAATAAGTATGAGTCAAGAAACTGTGCTTTGAAGTAAATTTCAAATGAAACCCTTAAAATAGTAGGAAGTTGTTGGCAACAAAATGGAAAAACAATTCGGAGTGCAAAGGTTTGATAAAAAAGAATTATTTTGTACTTGTGCAGCCCAGGATTTGTCGAGATAATTCAGGCCCATAAATATTTACCCACAGTTATTCGTCTATAAATAAAAAAGCAAATTTTAACGGAATCGACAAAAACGAAATTGCGTTCCGAACGATCTAATAGAAAATCTCATAGACGGGAAGATGCGCGGGGTCAAAGTGTTCGTGGAAGGCTTAATGATAGTCGAAACATGCTGATGACGATGAATCTGCGTTTCCGAAGAAACACGGGATCTGGTCGAGAAAGAGGGGAGTAATCAGAGAAATCACGGAATAAATACGTGCCCGGAATAAAACAGATCTGCTATCTTCCTTACGAAGATTTGCATAAAAAATAAAACCGGAGACCGCCGATCCGGCAGATGAAAGGGCAAAGATGTCGATCGCTAGATCGAAGAGAGGCTGGCGCCCGTATGCAAACGATCGCTGAAAGAAAAAACGGATGGCGCAAGTTTACGTCACCGATACCTGGAGTTTCATAACGAAAAGCGGGACACCTCTGGTCCCCCGTAGTTCGTGCGCGAGCGGAACGCAGGGAAGAAGAAGAAGAAGAGGAGAACCGGAAGAAGCCTGTTCTCGAAGAAGGTCGACGACATCTTCGAGGGACGATGTCGGAGCTCGCGCCAAGACAAACGAAAAATGGCGCGAACGGGGAAAGCGGTTCGGCATTTGGACAATTAGGTGCTGGATTTAAATCGGATCCAGCGGCCGGGGTCTCCGATGTAATCAACCATTGAAACGGCCCGGCCAGCGCCGGTATCGATCGCGCTCGAAATAATACATTCTGAAACGCAGAACCCACGCGGATCGCCGCGCCGGATTCCATCGGAGCGGCAATTTCTAAGCAGAAAACGCCGCGACAACACCGACTTTCGAGCCTCCGCGGCTCTTATCCAGGTGCAACCGAGCGAACCATACCTTTTCAAACGTTACACGGCGAGGGGAATCTTGGGACACCGTGAGAGAACCCTTGTCCGTTGGGGTAACTCGATGGGAACGGTTTAGGAATCTGTCGGCAGGGCCGTGCGATGCGAGTTTTCGAAATGCGTTCCCTTGATATTCTTTTTCTTTCACACCGCCGATGGTACACGTTAACCTCTTAACTGCGGAATTAAAGCAACCAACGAGGACACGTCGAACGCAGGGCAATGTGTCCTGTTATAAAATTTACGAAAACCTAGGAAGGATTGCATTTTTATTTGATAAAAAATTAACAATTCATTCTTCAAAAGATCATTGTTATTGCACCGCGATAGTTTACTGGTTAAACTATCCATTCAGGCCGCGTGTATGTAACACTGGTAGCGTTTCATAGAATATGGCAGCATTCGAGATACATCGCGTAAGTCTTCTCAAAGATCATTTGTATTTATATGCGATTTATTTTCGACCGGAAGTATTGACCGGTGTAATAATTTTCTAGCGTTTTATCATATACCTCGTCGAGTTCTAAAATGTCATGTAAAAACCGAAGATTTTTGCTATGGATTTCCGGAAACGTGGATCGTTCATTCAGAGAATTAAGAGTAATATCTCCTCTTGCGTAAAGATTTTTAATCATTGAACGATTCAAATTGCACATATTTTGATTTGGCTGCTTGTGCCGCCTGATGCGGCCGCCATTTTGTATCATAGCACAGCACTGCCGTCTGTAAACTCTTTCACGGCCCAGAAGGCGTCTTCGACTCGCTGGATTTCTTTTTGGAAGATCATGTTAGAGTTTCGATACTGTAGCTATAGTCAAATAACTGCCCATCGTATTCGCAATGCTGTTGTAATATCTCCTCTTGCGTAAAGATTTTTAATTATTGAACGATTCAAATTGCACATATTTTGATTTGGCTGCTTGTGCCGCCTGATGCGGCCGCCATTTTGTATCATAGCACAACACGGCCGTCTGTAAACTCTCTTTCACGGTCCAGAAGGCGTCTTCGACTCGCTGGATTTCTTTTTGGAAGATCATGTTAGAGTTTCGATACTGTAGCTATAGTCAAACAACTGCCCATCATATTCGCAATGCTGTTGTAATATCTCCTCTTGCGTAAAGATTTTTAATTATTGAACGATTCAAATTGTACATATTTTGATTTGGCTGCTTGTGCCGCCTGATGCGGCCGCCATTTTGTATCATAGCACAGCACGGCCGTCTGTAAACCCTCTTTCACGGTCCAGAAGGCGTCTTCGACTCCTTGGATTTCTTTTTGGAAAAAAAGATCATGTTAGAGTTCCGTTACTATAGCTACAAATAACTATCCATCATATTCACAATGTTGTTGTAATATCGCCTCTTGCGTAAAGATTTTAAATTATTGAACGATTCAAATTGTACATATTTTGATTTGGCTGTTTATCTCGACTCGCTGGATTTCTTTTTGAAAGATCGTGTTAGAGTTCCGTTACTATAGCTACAAATAACTGTCCATCGTATTCGCAATGTTCGAAGCCCTCTTGATAAATCCTGGAATAGGTACATTGGTAACAGAACTGCATCTATTTATTAATTTTTGGATGGGCATCCATTCTCTGCAAGAATCAAGGATTCTTCTTCGCGTCTCGATCAACGATTTGTCCGCGGAAATTCTGGAAGCGAGCGACGCGTTAAATTACAATTCCAGTGGTCTACCACGCCAACGACTGTTCTCGAATGAATCCATTATCAAGGCAGTTTCGCCCACGAACATCATCGCGCGGAGATGCCGCGTTCGTTTCTTTTTCGATCCGATCCGATCCTATTGCAACCGGATCCGGTTAAATCCGAACTCGTCATCGAACGCGTCCTTTAATCGCCAATTGTACGCAGCCCGTAACCTGCGTCGGAACGGTTTCGTCGGGTGCATTCCCACGCGATCGATTTTTCTATTTTAAACCTGAAACAACGGTGCCCTTTGTAACTGATTTTCGTGCGGCACGAGCTACCCCCGCGAATATCTTATTGTTCGTTCGATTCGTTTTTCTGTCCCGTTTAACCCTCGTCCGTGGCTCATTTCGCGAACCCGGATCGAATGTTATTTCTTCCCTTAATGATTTTAACACATTAACGACCGGTGATTATTGCATAATTTTGGAAAATCTATGGTACGTGGCTAAACACTTTTTAATGGAACCTTCAATATCAACAGCAATTTTCATTGTGAACTAGCAAGTCACCCTCAATAACAGGGTGCACAATAACAGGTTCAATAACAGGTACAGCACAATTATTGAAAATCCTATTACATAATAGGCTTCCGATAGGTAAAGTGTTAATAGAGGAGCAATTATATTCAGTAGGACCTCGATTAATCGATTACCTTGGTGAAATAATTAAACTGTACATTATATTCCAAAATAAATGGTTTATTTTTGAACATTTATTTCCCTTGGTAACGTAACCATGTTTAAACGCATGTTTGTTTATAAACGGGATCCGGTTAATCGAGAAACTGTATTGATATCTTAAATTTTTTAAACTTTCCGCAGTCTACATTTACGTCTTGTAAAGTATTTGCATTTCTAAATGAAGACGGTTCGATTACGCTAGTGTTCTTAATTTCCAAACACGACGGTTACACAGCTAGGTTATCCAGTGTCAACATATAAAAAAATTGTTGACTTTAACCCTCAGCACTCGGAGAGTCGTCACTAAAAATTGCTACGTCACTGTTCAAAATATGTTTGTATCTAATCAATCAACATTTAAGTATTAAGAAGGAGGTCTTACATGAATTTCATATCCATAAAATTAAAAAAAAAAAATAACAGGAAGAAATGTTAATAGTTTCAGTTAAAATAGCTCCGACTGCAAACATTTTTTTCTTTCGCTGAAAAAATGGTGTACCGCGTTCAAAGTTCTTTGTCAACCTCTTGAATAACATCGAGCTTCGGCCGCGAGTAGAAAAACCGCGAGTCCAACGATTTAAAAGACAAATCGCGATGTCGTAAGGCTTCCGCTGTTTGCGAATAGCGTCGCGAGACTGGACTTACTTAAAATCTATAAAAAGCCAACCGCTGTGAAAATCTGATTATATCAGCACGCTGTACAATGGATCCGACCAAAGGACACTCGAACGCGCCACTTGTAGATTACCGGTAGAAAGTTCAGACGGTAACGGATAGTCAACGGTTCGTTGTGATTCTATCGCGGAGTCTAGTTGCTTTTCGTCGAATTCATATCGGTCGGTTTGCTGGAAAATTCGCACGTGCCGATCAGAACAATGCAGTCGTTATCCGTCGGCAAACGGGTAATTAAAACGCCCCCTTGCTGTAATTTCCCCGACGATTTTTCCATCGCGGCTATCACGTGCACGTTCTGCTTTATCACGGAAATCGACGGTATTCTTTTATTAAAAAGAGGGAAGAAATGGAAGATAACGTGATTATCGCGTCACTATCTTCCGCAATTGTTAGATACGGCAGCCGCAACGCGGAACGTCTTGAAAATAAGATGGACAGCGACGATAAGGCGCCGATGTTGTTGATAACATTGCTCCGACATCCTGTTTGTTCCGCAAAACGATTTTCAGACGTCAAATATTTTCGGCGCCGCTAAGTTAACGGAACCGACACGCGTCGCTTTGCGCACAATGAAACGCGAACGCATTGCATTAGTCAGACCTTTGCTATACGCAGAAGGCCGCAGCTGGTTATTGTCGAGAGATTGCAAAAATTCGTCACCAACGCCCTTCTTGCATGGATCGCTTTGGACTTTAACCCTTTGCACTCGGAGCAATAATTTTAACCGGAGAATTCTGGCCTAAAATATTTCCATTTCATATGATTTTCGTAGTTTTATCGATATAAAACTGATATAATACCTCGTACAATACTTTCAGCGGTTTATTAACGTATTAAATACAAATTTAATAATGCAACAAATATTTTGAATAATGCTACCAGAATTATTAGTGGCGACTCCGAGTCGCCACTCGAGTGCAAAGGGTTAACCATTTCTTCCGATCTAGAATAATTCGAATGTATATAAGTTTTTTAATTTTATGAATATGAAATATTGAAATAATGAGGACACTTTGTTACAAGTATAATTTATTTTAGTAGTACCAAATTGTACGATTTCATTGTTACAATCTCTTGAATAAATAAAAGTTTCTTTGACAGGGCTAATACTGTTTCAATCTACGATGATCCATTAGCGTGTTCTGCTGTCTTCTGAGGACAATGATAATAATTATTGGCGAGATATCTGATGAATTCATTATTAACTGTGTAAACTAGACCGCGTAAAAAATTAAACCTCATAATTCCACATAATTTTGAGCGGGAGTGTATATATCATAGAGATAAAAATAATTGTTTTATTTATCGACAAAAGCATTAATTCGTTAAAGAATTACTTCAGAATTGAATGAAGAATTAATTACTTCGTTAGAGAAGTTTTAAAAAGATATTTAAAGTGGGTGCCCGGTTAACGACATAAGGGTTGAAAAAAGAAAATTTCGAAATACGAAACTCGCTTTAATCATTATTAAAATATATATATATTCTCGAGTACTGTGTAAACTAGACTGCATAAAAAATTAAACGTGTCGTCCACGTACTTTTGAGCGAGGGCGTAAGTACACTTCGTGAGAAGTAATCGTTTTATAAAGTCGTATTCAAAGTCGTAGAGCCTAAATGTTTAGTAATTGATTAGATACCGATATATTTAATGATGTAAACAATATTTTATATATAATGGTACAGCAATTTTTAGTGGTCGCAATTCAAGTGCGAAGAATTAATAGAGGAGAAACCATATTACAGTCGAACCACGACAACCCGGATTTTAAGGGAAGAACTAAAATCTTCGAGTGAGAGAAGTTTACTCTACGAAAATTCGACTTACAGGGGATTTTAACACTAAACCAACCGACCATCAAAAGTGACTAATGTGTATGGTATTATAAAAATAACAAGATTAAATTTATTTATATTTTGTGCGATTTTTACTATAATATATACTCGAGTCAAAAAATGTATTCAATCATTTCCCATGAAAATACCTTTACAATCTCAATAATTGTCAAATAAAAAATTTAAAATGGGTCATTTGAACCTCTCGTGGCAGGTTTAGTGTTAAAGAAAGAGAAGTTGAATTTTTGGAGATAGTTATTTATTATATATTATGCATATAGTAAATATAATCTACTACGTTAATATAATGTGCTATGTACTGTGTTAACGAATTAACAGATTGTTGATCAATGGTAGTTTCAAAGGTAACCAAAGCAGAGAATACATTTTCTTCGATATCGTCGTTTTTTTTCTACGAAACTTCATAAAACATTTACTGCTGTTTTGACTTGTTTAGCTTCCACGCTTGTGGGAAATAGTTCAAGTTACAGGAAGTTTAATTAAAGTGCAACGAAAGCGAGCGAACAAATTTCTCGTCTTACAGAGGTTTCCGAGTTATCGAGGTTTGATTGTGTACCGACCTCTTCGATTTCGAACATTTTCCAACAATTTCGAGTTTCGTCATCTCAGTTTTTTGCTAGAAAAACATAAAGATCCGTGATCTAGTCCTCAATTATCGACTCCCTGGATACTCCGAGAGTATCAGCAATTCAAAGTGGTTTTTCCTGACCGATGGAATAATGATATTTAATCGGAGACTCGACTCGAAGATTACCGCTCGCTGCAACACAAATAAGATGTTGCATCATGAATGAGGAATGAGGAGGAAAAAATGTAAAGAAACAAAGGATAACGTAATAGTTGAAGGAATTGCAATGTCGGTTGGAGGTGTACGGCACGCGCTGATTCCCGAAGGAAACAGGGCAGCGTGCGCGCGACACAGAAACGAAAAGTTCGCCGCGGAACCGTTGTTTTTCGCGATTCGCTGATTTATCATCGCGTGCACTAGATCCGGAGAGCTTGTCCGCGACGGATAACACGGATTTATTGCTGATCACGCGTCGCTGGACATGCTCATCCCGACCGAACTAAATTTTTACCTAAACGGATCTGTTTCGACGGCAAACTTTGCTCAGTTTTCTCGAGGAGACTCGATCAGACTTGCGAGAACAACTGCATACAGTGCCGAACAAAATGATAGGACATTTGATGTATTTGTATATTTCATATAACACAGGATATATGTACATATTACGCGCCCTGTATATTAGATATGTCCTTCAAAGTATCCATATAGAATTGCAAGTTTGTATCTTGTACACAAAAGAAATTGGAGGAAGAAGTGATAGGACGCACGTAATATTTTCTATTATCATGTACACTGGCAGTAATCTGTCGGCAGCGACTAGAAGCAGACGTGCAAATTTCTCAGTTATCTACAACATTTGTGCCATTAAAGTTAAAATGGATCGAGGAAAACAATTAGACAAAAGTGGAACCGACCGAATTTTGTTATCGCGGTCACAAAATCAAACTATCAGGAAAATTGCGAAGTTATTGAATAGAAGCCGTCGCGTTGTGTATAGCTTCTTAAAAAATCCGAAAATCTACGGAAAAAAGAAAAATACTGGCAGACCTCGTGCTACAACAGAACGCGACAGACGGACCATATTGCGCGTAGGTTCTCATTATTAGGGAACTGCAAGAAAAATCGCTGAAGAAGCAGGTGTTTCAGCTAACGTAATAACTGTTCGACGTATTCTCCAAAGCGGTAAACAAATTAACGAAAAAAACTAAGAAGAAAACCTCCTCTAAGCGAGCAACATAATGAAGCTCGTTTAAAGTTTGCTCGCGATCATGTTTTGTGGAAAAAGAAGTGGAGAAATGTGATATTTAGTGATAAAAGAAATTTAATTTGGACGGTCTCGATGGCTGGAATTACTATTTCCATAATCTAAGGAAAGAAGAACAATATTTAAGCCGTCGACAAATACGTGACTCGTATCGCAGGCGGTACGTTTATTTTTCAACAGGATAATGCTGCGATACGTATCGCAAGATCTGTTAAAACTTATTTTAGTTCTAAAAATGCCTCGAGTTCACCCGACCTTAATATTATTGAAAATATATAGGCAGAACTTTCAAGAAACGTTTATGAGAATGGAAAACGATACACACAAAGATGTAACGGAATTAAAACAAAGTATTGTTACAAATTGGAGTCTTTTAAGACAAAAACGTATTAAAAAATGGTTTAAATCAATTCCTAATCGCTTGGTAAACGTTGTACAGCGAAAAAGGTGGTTTTACTAAATATTAATTTGGAATTCAACAAAATATTTCTGTTCGAACAATTGTATTTTTTAATAATGTTCTATCATTTTTTTCCGACTAAAAGCAATACGTGTCTACATTATTTTCTCTAATTTCTTTCGTGTGCAAGATACGAACTTGCAATTCTATATGGATACTTTGAAGAACATATATAATATACAGGACGTGTAATATGTACATGTATCCCATTGTTTTATTTGAAATATACAAATACATCAAATGTCCTATCATTTTGTCCGGCACTGTAGTCGAAAAACGCGACGATCCACATTTGTAGGATCGTTCCTTGGATTGATCGTACGCAAAGAACTATAAACGTCACGTTCTAATATGAGCTCGTTACTATTTAGTATCCACTTTATCATACGTTCCGTAAATGTGGATCAAGGTCCGTCACGGCATCATCTTGTCGCAGCAGCAGCAACATCGTTGTCCGCGTTCAAATTTCGAATTTGTTGTTCAAATTTCGGCGAAATCGAATCAGTCAAAAGTAAACCGGTCGAAACGATAATTAATTATTTACACTGCCGTCCGCGTAAATCACCGGACACAAACTTATCTTCAACGTTCCAGCTTGATTTGATTGTTTTGTTTCGATTAGATATAACTATTATAGATAATACAATTTCAATGGAAAATTAAATATATGCATTTACTATTTGAATAAATGTTGGAAGAAAGAGATTGAGAAATTGTGGGATGATCATTCAACAAAATGGTAATTAAAGAATACGAATTGAAATATTTTGCAACGATTGTGGGCAGCGGGAGTTAAATAAAAATTCAGTTCATCCCTTGAGAGATTGTTTACATCGAGAAATCCGTAAATGCATAAAAATCCGCAGTTCTAAAATTTGTTTCTTTATTAAATATATATTAGATTAATTAGATCGAAGAACTAAATCCTTAGCTTAACTTATTATAATATATATAATATAATAAAGCAGTAAAAACATTGAAAAAATTTGAAAATACTGTTATACCATTTTCAATCCATTAACCATCAGAGAGAAAATAAATGTCTATTTCACTCCAGTTTGTTGCAATTCAGGTAGAACATTTTTATTCTGCGTAAACATCCGCTGTGTAATTATTAAGCATGTGAAATGGACAAGGATGAAATGGAAAAGATTGTAACAAGCATTACCATTTTACGTATCAATTATAATGAAACGTAATTCGTATTAAACATGAGATGACCTGTTGCATACACATTACGCATGCGGGAAGAAATAGCGAGAAAAGTAGATGGTTTTGCTTAATTTGAATTGCAACGAGATGTGTGTCGATCAGATCGGTACATAATCTCGCGAGACTAAGAATAATCATTCTATACTCGTTTCAAATTCTAACCGAGGTTTACGCAACTTGTTGAGCACAGTGGATTAATCGTTAAATCACTTCTTTGATTGTTACATTTATCGATACGTAATTCTCATGCCGTTGACGTCGCCAGATTAGATCCGATCTTTAGCGATAACCAAAGGTACTGATTAATTTTCGTAAGTCTCATCCTCGCGCGTTTGAATTTGTGGTTCTAGAATTAGCTAATTAAAAGAATGGCGATAACCGAATCGCAACCGGGAACAAAATCGATCGTGGATCCGACGTTCCAGTTGTTCACAGCGCGATCAACGCACTGATTCTCCGCGAACGCAGCTTTTCGACGTCGAACGATGTAAATTCTAGATCCGGAGGCATTCGTGAAAGCATGAAACGCGTTTTTCGGAGCGTACGTTGCTCGGTTGAGATACGACTGGGCTTGCAAGCCGAAGATATCGGACGGACTCGATCGAATTTTAACATGGTCAATGATCCCTGAACGCAAAGAAGTCGTCCGAGAGTGAAATTGTTGCCGTTCCGGGAATTTATCGCTGGCCGACATGCGAGAGAAATTTATTACCTCGACACATTTCCGTGGGAAGAAGATTATTAACAGTGTCGAAGACGAAACTTCTATGCCAACACATTACTGTTCCGTCGATCAACCGCCTACGGGTTCGCTCTTCCAACGAAACGAAGGGAAAAATCTTTGGTAGAAGAAAAATGGTCATATTTTGACCTTTTATGAAGAATGTTTTTTCAAAATCCCTCAGATTATAAAAATATGATTATGATTGATAGCAGTAGAACGTACTCCCCGCAATAATAGGTGCATGCTACCCTATCATACGATAGCCTAGGGTCCCTAGGGATACCCTATCTTTTCGGGATGAAGGTTTATTTAGCGAATGACTAACTTGTTAATCTATTTGACCAGTAACGCGAATCGTGGTTACTCAATATCCTCCGGTATATTATGTAAGTTCCGCCGGTGTGTAAGTACTAACATGTTCGCGTATATTTCTGTTGCAGACAGCGCTGGTACGCTGAAAATACTGTTGAGCTTCGCAGTCGGCGGCCTTCTGGGTGACGTTTTCCTGCATCTGCTGCCGGAAGCATGGGCGAACAGTTCGTTGAAAACAGGTGAGAAGAGGTTGTCCAGGTCGGAATCGAACGGTTTACCTCGGGTACGACTTCGATCCTAGCAAACGGAAACGTTCCTAATAAATTATTATTGGCAACGATGCGGTGCGACGGCATGTGGCAACAGAGGCGTTTATCGAACGCGATAACGAGGGGAACAATCACCGCGCGAATGATCTTCGAACGAAACATCCAGTTTTGCTCGCGTCCTTCCTTTGGATTTTACACATCTCGATTTTATGCATTTGTGACGAAAATCAGAATGTGAAGCTCGAAACAGTAAAAGCATTTTAAAAGAAATGTAAAAATACGGAGACGTTGTTTTCAATCAATTGAAATTGTTTACACAAGAAATCAATCTTTGCTCAGCTTCATTTCCACGGAAATGATTTATAAACATTTTACTTTGCCTGAAGATCCGCTGCCGTCATCGATGGCTGATTTTCTCTTTCGTTTGGCTGGACATATTGTACATTTCTTTGGTCAAAATCGCTGTAACATTATTCAAAACACTGTTTACACGATTGAGTATGTTGCATTTAGTGTTATATCAATTTCATATTCGTACAGAGGAAGAAATTGATATAGAATGGAATTGTTCTAGGTCGGAGGAAATGTTTCATTTTCGAGTTAAAATAGCTCCGAGTACAAAGAGTACAATTACAAATAAATTTGTTTGTCACTACGATGCGAACAGACGTTCGAGTTTCCGACTAGATATCCTCTTAGACTTTCCAAGAGCAAAGAGCTCGAGTCACACAGTTTACGAATGAGACCGCTTCATTTATTTGTTTTTCAATTGTTGACACGCAGCGGTGACGACAATGTCACAGGGGGTCAGGACAATCTTGCGCGATTTCTAATCGTTTGCTCGGGGAAACTTAGGGTCGCAACAAGAAATAGTTCCGGTTCAAAGGTTCCAGACGCTTCACGGTATTGCATCGATCGATCGACGCCGTTCCCAGTATAGAACTCGAGATCTCTGGATCACGGTTAATCGTATATGCACGCTTCATGCGCTGCGCCTGCAATTCGCATTCTGAGACGAGGTCGTCTTGCCTCCATTCTAACAGATTCGTGGTCCGTCGACCTTTAACCTTTCCTCCTTGAAAGATCTTCTTCGAAAGATCCTCGATTATTTCTTCAACGTATCCTCGACGGCCAGGCAAAAGATTCTACGACGATCTTCGATGATTTTTAATATAATTCTTACTCATAGATTTCTTTTGGTATCCCAAAAATGTTGTACTTCCTTGAAAGGGGACGATTGCAAAGGTAATTTCAAGTAAACTCTTCCTTTTGGGAAAATGTCCTCCGTGGAGTTATCAACGAAAAAGACGGGACCAATCGGAGCGTGGCTACAGAGGACGCTAGTAGTCGCGCTCTGATTGGTCCGTCTTTTTCGCTGATAACTCATTAACAAATCCACGGAGGATATTTTCCCAAAAGGAAGGTAGGTTACTTGAAATTACCTTTGCGATAACGTATAAATGTATAAATAATAATCACCCGTTTCGAGTGCAACATTTTTGATAAATAATTGAATCCGGACATTCACTGCGATTCCTTCTCGATCGTTCGTCTAAATTTGTCCAGCGTTTAAGCAAGTCGGCAATTGATCGTATTAGATCAGCGTTAAGCAAGTCTTGGACCGCGCGGCAGAAGCCCAGTCGTTCGTGCTTTGTGAACGGCTCAAGCAACGGTTACAAAACCTCCATTGTGCGTCAGTTGCGAATTTCAATTGCCGGCTGTCCTCTTCTGAATGAAACCGTCTCTGTCCTGCACCGTTGGCCCAGCGCACTGTGGCCTGGGAACCCCGGTTTTTGTGGCCAAAACTGTATTGTACAGAAATGTCCCGTCCTAAGTCAATTCTCGGTCCTGTATTGTGACATAGATAGGAACAGGACATTACTTTTTTGTGGCTTGTAAACACGGTTTTTGTGGAATCCCGGTTTTTGTGGCCAAAACTATATTGTACAGAAAATGTCCCGTTCTAAGTCAATTCTCGGTCCTGTATTGTGACATAGATAGAAACAGGACATTATTCTTTTGTAGCTTGTAAACACGGTTTTTGTGGCCAAAATTATATTGTACAGAAATGTCCCGTTCTAAGTCAATTCTCGGTTCTGTATTGTGACATAGATAGGAACAGGACATTACTTTTTTGTGGCTTGTAAACACGGTTTTTGTAGAATCCCGGTTTTTGTGGCCAAAACTATATTGTACAGAAAATGTCCCGTTCTAAGTCAATTCTCGGTCCTGTATTGTGACATAGATAGGAACAAAACATTATTCTTTTGTAGCTTGTAAACACGGTTTTTGTGGCCAAAATTATATTGTACAGAAATGTCCCGTTCTAAGTCAATTCTCGGTCCTGTATTGTGACATAGATAGGAACAGGACATTATTTTTTTGTGGCTTGTAAACACGGTTTTTGTGGAATCCCGGTTTTTGTGGCCAAAACTATATTGTACAGAAATGTCCCGTTCTAAGTCAATTCTCGGTCCTGTATTGTGACATAGATAGGAATAGGACATTATTCTTTTGTAGCTTGTCGAATCCCGGTTTTTGTGGCCAAAACTATATTGTACAGAAAATGTCCCGTTCTAAGTCAATTCTCGGTCCTGTATTGTGACATAGATAGGAACAGGACATTATTCTTTTGTAGCTTGTAAACACGGTTTTTGTGGCCAAAATTATATTGTACAGAAATGTCCCGTTCTAAGTCAATTCTCGGTTCTGTATTGTGACATAGATAGGAACAGGACATTACTTTTTTGTGGCTTGTAAACACGGTTTTTGTGG
>CM052202.1:4522796-4613146 GCA_028455805.1 Lasioglossum figueresi | reverse complement strand
GAATCCCGGTTTTTGTGGCCAAAACTATATTGTACAGAAAATGTCCCGTTCTAAGTCAATTCTCGGTCCTGTATTGTGACATAGATAGGAACAAAACATTATTCTTTTGTAGCTTGTAAACACGGTTTTTGTGGCCAAAATTATATTGTACAGAAATGTCCCGTTCTAAGTCAATTCTCGGTCCTGTATTGTGACATAGAATTGAACAGGACATTATTCTTTTGTAGCTTGTCGAATCCCGGTTTTTGTGGCCAAAACTATATTGTACAGAAATGTCCCGTTCTAAGTCAATTCTCGGTTCTGTATTGTGTATTTTCTGTACGTGTGAAGCATAATTTATAATTTATCAATGATTAACGGGAATCGTTTCTGTTTCAGCGTCGGATGCTGGTCATCCGTCGATGGTTTCCGGATTGTGGGTCCTCAGCGGTTTTCTGGTGTTCGTCATAGTGGAGAAGCTGTTCTGCTCGGAGCAGAACTCCGAAGCTGAAGAGGAGACCACGAACGACGAAGAGCCGAGCGGCGAGACGAGCATCGAACCGGAGAAAGAGATGGAGAACAATAACTGCATCATGCTGGTCAACGGGAACCCGAAGAATGGGATTTCGAAGGGATACACCAAGACGGACGTCCAAAAAATCATCAGCGATGTAATTAAATATATAGCCATTTCTATTGGGCTGTTGCACGTGAAATTGTCCGATTTTAAAATGCAAATATGTTATGAAACATTTGTCTCAAGAAATACTATTACAGCCTGCAGATTCATTAATTTATCATTTCAAAGTACAAAGCTGATTATTTAATAGTGTACTCAATTTTTTTCTATAAACAATCTTTTCTATAAACGCATAAAGGCTCAATTTTTCTATAAACACAATTTTTTGTGTACCCAAATTTTTCTATAAACGCATAAAGATCCGCTGTCGAGTCATCGCCAATAAAGTATGTGTGGACTGCAAACAAAAATTAATAATATACATATTTATTAGACTCTGTTCAGAATCTTCATCGCGGTTCTAACTCGATATTGTAGAACAACCGACATAAAAGCTTTTATTTAAGAAAGTGATGCTTGTTCAACGTTACTGTTACAAGTCGGACATTTCAGATGCGCCAACCGTAACGTATCGTCGCGTTAAACATAATTGAAACTAATTCGTGTAATTGATTCTACAGATACAGCCATTTTTGGAGAAAAAGAACGGCTACTCGCACTTGGCCGACGAGTGCAAGAATTCCCACAAGAAGAACGGTTTCGTTAGCAACGGTATCAAGCCGGTGCTAATGTGCAACGAGTTCTCCAATTCTCTGGGAGGACTCTCGATAGAAGAGGCTAAAAATTGTCTGCAGAACCTGACGAAGATCAATAGCTTCTCTTCCGGCTTGTCGAAGAGCTGTTCCGAGAAGAAGTTGGTCGGCGTCGATGCTTCCAGCAATAAAAAGACTGTCAAGAAAGAGAAATCGAAACATATAACCGGCTATCTGAATTTGATGGCCAACATAATCGACAACTTTACTCACGGCCTCGCGATTGGAGGCTCTTTCCTCGTGTCCCTGCGTTTGGGGTTGCTCACCACCTTCGCTATACTCATCCACGAGATACCCCACGAGGTCGGGGATTTCGCTATTTTGCTACGTAGCGGATTCAACCGATGGGATGCTGCGCGGGCGCAGCTCATCACTGCTTCCGGTGGCATTTTTGGTGCCATGTCTGCGGTATTGTTTTCTGGCGGTGAAGTAGGTACGTTCTAAACTTCTGACACGCACTGTATAAATCGATTTGAATAGGTTGTAAATGATATACCAACAATATTCACCTCACCCCATGTTTCTTCTATATTGTATTTCGCCTACTCATTTTTGCTATAAATGGATCAAATTCGGTAAATTTTACATGGTAATGCATTTTCTTTTCAGGAGCGAAGACGAGTTGGATATTGCCGTTCACAGCGGGTGGTTTTCTGCACATCGGCTTGGTAACCATCCTGCCCGAGTTACTTAAAGAGTCTAATCCCAAGGAATCAATCAAACAACTGTTCTCCTTGCTCTTGGGCATCGCCGTGATGGCATTCTTGACGGTTCTTTGCGACTAGGGTGGTCTCATCTTTTTCCTTTCTTTTTATTTTAACCTTCAATTACTCGCACTCCACTCTTTACCTAATTTTGAAACCAATCAAATAATATTTGTTAGCGCGGTCGACACTTTTGTTCGCGCTCGAAACACTCAATTTCAAATTTCAATATTGTAAATATCGTACGCGGGTAACTGAAAGTTAAATATCGTTATTTTTGGTAGTTAGTTTATCATGTTTTGCGCGTACTGGAAGCAGTTTGTTTTTTCTTTTTTTATGTTAATACTCGGTACGTGTCGGAACGATAATTCGAGATGCCATACGAGAAGAGCGTTATTCTTTTGTAATACTTGTTGCTCAATAGAAAATGAGTCTGGGGACAGAGATGAGTCTAACGGAAAAGATCAAGAACGATGATCAATGACTGATCAAATCTATAACGAAATTGTGTAACGGTGTTGTACAAGTATTCGCTTGGAATGAGTTGGCAAATACTTCTACTCAAGATTATACGTCATCCAATATGTCTTTTTCTGTGATCATGTTGAACGTTCGTTACAATTGCACTCCGATATATAACGTATTTCCGGCTACGCGTTCTGTTAGCTCTAACAAAAATATTTCAGGTTTCTTTTGAGATTAATCGCGATCGAAAACATTCGTACGAATTCCTTTTATACATTTCTCGATTGTCTATTGGAGGAGTTATGTTTTATCAGAGTGCTCGGCGTTATCGATTTACATAAATATTTTAAGAGCGATTGTTAGAAGCCTGGCATAGTTTATACACGTGAGAATATGTACGTATGTTTCTCTGTAAAGTATTAGTGAAACGAATTGTCCCGCGAAAACAAAACCATTCCGTCTCCGAAACCATCGACGTCCTTAAATTACTTTCGTGACGTTGAAGTTGCACGCCGCGGAACGAACATTCGATTATGTGAAACCAATCATCCTGTACATAATGTTTATACTTCCTTGTTTACTGTATAAAGACAAAGAAAAGACAAGTTACAACAATCGCACTAAGAATTTCTATATACAGCCACGTGCCCCGAGAGAGATGTACGTTTCAGTTCCTGAAGAGATCATTGTAAATAGCGTTATTAGTAGACTGCGGATTTATTGCATCTGTGAAACTGTAACAAATATCGAGAGAATTCAACGCTTTACCTATTAACCCCGTTGCCCTACAATTTTTGGTTTACGGTTTCAGTAATTAGAACTTTTTCTTAGTCCGTAATTTTCTGAAAAAGTAGAAAATTTATTTATCTATCTATAAAGAAGAACTTTATTTTGGTTTAACACTAGCCGTACCGCGACCGTTCAAATGACCGCTTTCACATTATTTGCCTTTTAATTATTGACTCTAAAGATGCTTCCATTAAAAATTATTCAATAAATTTCTTTATTCGCACACGTATTATTATAAATATTCTGAAAAATCTAAATAAATTCAGTCTTGTAATTTTTATAAAACAATATATATCCAATACATTTAGTACCCGGTACGGTTAGTATTAAAGGAAATGAATACATACTTATTAGATATTGTAGGTCAAGGGGTTAATAGTTTCTTTGATTACTGTGCCATATATATAAGAAAAAAGCTTAATAATCTTTTTCCAAATAACAATTCCAAAAGGAACTAACGGACTATGCTAAGATAAAATTGATCGAAAAGACCTCATTAGCAACTTATACATAAATACTATTAAGGAAACAACTTTGCAAATCGATACTGAAAACGTTAATTTCGCACGAAGATCCGCAGTCCAATTATTAGATTTATCGATTTTATCGTAGAGAAATAAAGATTACTATTGCATACGCTAAGGGAAACTAAGAATGTAGATCACACAAGTAATAATTGGCAGAAAGGATTGTATAAAAAGTTTGTAAAAATTAATTTTTTTGTAGATTTCAAATTGCTATGTCGATTAAAGAATTGAGACATTTTGCGAAATTGATGCGGTTTTAGAGATCTTTGTAAGATTATGTTGTTTATCGGGACACTCGTAGTTTGTCTTTATTTATCTCACTAGCTCGAGTGTCCCAAAGGAAAGTGCATATTTTCCAATATCGCACAAATATAAACGTAATCCTTGTACTTAAAACATAACAAGGCATTCTTACTCTATTAAAAAAAAAAAGAAAAGAAACATTTCATGTATGACCGGTCTTTTTTCAAGTAACGTGTATATATTAGAATTGCTAATCTTACGAAGCTATTATTTAGTCAGCGACCTGACGAGTATATTTTCTATGAATTACGACTAAACGAGCAGATCGTTCATATGTAATCATTATAATTTGAGAATAAAGTATGTTATTCTGTAATCCATGGCTTGCATGGTGAACTGGTACCACTTTTTAGAATTTCTCTCACACTACTTGAGCCACCACCGAAGAAGGAAACAACGATATAAACAGTATAAAATAATTTATTAAAGAACCACGTTTCAGAACACAAGCAACACAACTATTGTTCAGTGTTATTACTACGGTGAGCATCACTCCTGTATTTTTTGAGTCCCCTAATTTTTCTTTTAAACAATTCTTCGTTTTAAGATCTAGTTTCATAAAATGTTTTCTTTTCTATTTCTTACAATAAATAATGTATTAAATCCTTCAATACAAAATTTTCTTTTTCTTACTTTCTTCGAAAAGTATGGTCACCGTAGTTACTACAGACTGCCGACACATACACGCCTTACACGCTATCCTATGTACAGAGATTACGCATACAACCACACATATACATTTATCTTATAATACATTGTACACGCATTCATTACAAAAGACAATCACATTTTCCGACAACCTATTTGCAAATGACTAAGTACCGTTCCTGTTGAAATCAACAACTTCGTAACAATTCTATAATTATCAAAAAGATAACGATAAGAAATGCAAGATCCGTAACAATCTTTCCAGACACGTTAACAATGAATTCACCTCGATCATGATTTTCCTTACGCGTAAAACTCTTTGTACAGTTTACAATCTTCCGATTAGAAATGAAAATGCTGGAGCTACTTTCTCGCTCATAACTCGTCGTGAGGTATTTCGGTAACAGTCGTTTGAAGTTTCTCGATCAACAGAGTAAGATTTTTTAAAATTTCATCGTCGTCTTGTTCTAATGTGGAATCCAACTTCTGATAAAAACTCAATAAATGCTCTATCGTGCGAAGCATCGAATCTTTGTTAGTTTTAAACTGGTGTTTACAAACGGGAGCAATGGTAATCATACTTTCAGAAATTGTTTCGAGGAATTCATAGTTGTTCGTCTTGAATTGATTAGTCACCTCGCCTTTGAAACTCTTTACCATTAAGTTGCTTAAATGCTTACAGTACTCGTACGTTAATAATTTTTGCTCCAAGTCAACAGTTGTATACGCTTTTGTTTTCATCTGCGACTGTTCGGTGTTCGTAGTTTCTTGTAAATCTTGCCTCTCGATGATCAAATCATTGACAAGCTTCATGACCTTTATCTGTATCTGTAACTGGTCATTGACTAGAATCTTCCCGAATATCTCCAATCCACCATGATTGATCCAAACTTTCTGAGCCGCTGGAAATTGTCTGATTAAGGCACTCAAGGCGTAGAGACATCTGCTCTTCACTTCCGTTCGAGTGTTTGTCGACAATATGTGCAAAAGCTTCTGGACAATGTCGTTCTCCAATGCTTTCAGCTGGACTTTAGGATTCGACTGGACCGCTGCACCCAAAAGCCGCAGTGCTTCGGCTTTTATTTCATTGTTCGTTCCGTTGAGACACGGAGATATAATGTTGGTCATGCTGAAATGTTAGAAAACATATTAGAAATTGATTTCGCCATTTGTCGCGAACTTGAGAGATTTTTAGAGACAGTTACCCTTGCATATCTGCAAAAACTTTAGCATTGTCGATGTGGTGTAGTAAATATTCTAGATTATAGAGGATATCCAAAATTTCTTCTATCTCTGTAGACATCAGAGTCCCAGTGGTAACTGCATTTTTGTGCGGTTGAAACTTTTGGAAGTAGGTGTTTAGTAATTCCCAGTTTGTTGTAATATTGACTTCTAAAGCTTTCAGTTCTTTCTTCAAGGTTTCGTAGTCCCGAAACTTTTGCTTCACCTTCTTTGCATGTTCGTCCTAAAGATATTCATCAAACGAATAAGTACTGTTTATATGGTAAGTCCTCGACTTATGCAGTTAATTCGTTCCAGCGCTTTCCGCATAAGTCAAAGAACCACGTAAATTTGCTTCTAAGAATCTATGTGTCTACGAATCCATGTAAAACGAATCGAATAGTTACATTCAATTCTGGGGAAGTTTCTGCTTCGTCTTGCTTAATCTTCTTCAACCTAGCTTTCAATTCCTCCAAAGAATAATCGAACACGTTTGTTTTTTCTGAAAATATCGGAGGCTCTTCGTCTTCAGAGATTGCTTTCTCAGGGTGCAGCGTCAGAGAGTTGGAATTTAAATTTTCATTGGAATCCTTCTCCTCTGTTTCTTCGCTGTCCATCAATTTCGCTTCTGTAACTCCGGTTTGAAAATTGTGACGTACGTGCAATCCCTCAGGAATTGGTGTACCTAAATAAAAAATTATACGTAATACAAACCAATTTAAGTTACGAAAGGTAGTCGGCATTTACGAATACCTTTAAGTTACATTCTATGTACGTCACTGTTCTTTAGAATTTACGATTCTTCATATTTTCGTCAACTGCGTACATTATAATAAACAATAAGATAAAAAGTGTTTTCACAAATTTCTCAAGTAAACTGTGATCTCGCACTTTGTTTTTATCATATAATATAAACAATATTGCAACTTGTCGAAGGAAAGCGAGATATCAAATTTGACTGACGTGGTGTTCGGTCTTCGGTGAAGTAGGATCAGTTGCGTAAATAGTAGTTCTCGAAATTGTAGATATTTGACAAGAATCTACAAGACAAATAATGACTTACCCTTTTTCACGACTTGCCACTCGCGAGTCGGCACAAATGTTGTTTCATTCTTATCATCGTTGCCGTAAATCGCCGGCAACAGATACAAACAAGACAGAATAATTAGGAGCCGCATTCTGATCAGTTCCTGTCGTCAACCGAGAGCTACCGTCTATCACAAGTCACACCGATGACTCTTTTCTATGTATAATTGTCTAAACACTTCGTAAAATTGTTCGTCTCGCAATGAACTTTTCGAATTCTCTACAATGCTCTATCGTCACGGTTTCGTTCGATTTAAGTAATATTCACGTGTTGCGCCCGATATTTATGCAGTCTGTTCGTCGATGCTTGTTTCATCATTTTACCACTAGGGACACGTAGACCAATCAGCGTTTAACAAACGTTGCCAAGTGCTTCATTCAAATGTATATTAGATAATTTCCGTCAAGCATTTACCCGAATCATTATATTAAATGTCTAAACATTTAAAACACCTTTTTTTACATATAGATTCGTATCGTTATAAGCGAAACTTACATATCTGAGAACGCAAGACATGAATCGTATGAACCCTGTTTAATGTTATGTATACATCTTCTTGCTTAACAAAGATATTAAATAGAAAAGAAAATATCTGTAACATTTACATTTGTACAAATTAATTTGAAATGCTTATAGTCTATTTATGTGTTCGTGGAAGCGTCACATAAATGGCCCGAACAATCGGAACGAGGGAACGACGAGCATTTCCCTTCAGCTTTCATGCGAACAATGTCCGGAACGCTGCGTACATGTTCCGCCCGGAAGTCTCTGGTTTCATTGGTTTGAACTTTGAGAAGCCCAGAATTCTTGGGTTTTCCCGCATGATTAGATCGTATTTTCGATATTAATTTGCCGTCTCCGCAAGAATCGACGAGATCCTGGCGATTCGAAACCCTTCAAACAAATTAAATTGAATTCCTATCACGATTGGAAAGAGTAAGAAAACCGGAAATGGATTTACTGAGACGACGGCCATCTTGCTGTCTCTTTGTCAGATTTCGTCGAGCTTCGCTCAGCTAGTTTGGCAATAATTTTCGCATCCACGTTAATTAATTTAGGCTTCTGCATGCCGTTCTTCAGTTTCTCTATGTTCAACGTAAGGTGTTCTATCTGCACCCTAAGCGTCGCGTTTTCATGAACCAATCGAGCGTTTCGCTGCACCACCTGGCAGAAAATAACAATTCGAACAATTCAAAGTTGAAAATTAATCATACGGAATTGATTTCGGACGATTCACTTGTAGAAATTTCGCTTTGCTCAGAGGCAAAGGTTCCTGGAACTTATCCGATACAATGATGTTCAATTCACCCCGTCCTTCGTCTAACTTTTCCATCATGTCTGCCATCACCTGCAGATGCTCTTTCAACAATTGATCCAGTTTCTGCCTCAACGAATCTTTCGCATACTTCATTCGCAGAAATTTTATACACAAATTGTACGTCGTTCTCGCTTTCTCGCTCAATTCCTCCCGGAGAGATTTGTTCTCCTCTTCCAAAGCTTTCCGCGCGTCTTCAAGATCTGCTCTTTGTCTGTACAGCCTCGTCGCTCCACCGGTAGACTTCATTTTCTGCAACTCGTCGTTGAAATAGTCTTTTTCTCTTTGATAGAAAAACCTTTCGTCGTCCAACTGCTCTAAAATGAATTTGGTAGATTTGAGGGTTACGATAAGCTTATCGAAATTTGCTGCTGGTCTTGTTACGTTTGATGTTCCGGACGCATCTTTGCTGCTTCTTCAACTCTGCTGATAATCGTTCGTTGTCGCGTCGCATATTCTGTAGCTGTACATCTTTCAGTTGTATCGTGTTCTCTAAAGATGAGACTGTTTCTTGCAGATTCGATACCTTCGGAATAAAATGTATTGACGATTAACAAGTAGACAGAAAATGATAACAGGACGTTTTCTCTACCTGCTGACGTAGATCCGCTGCTTCTTTCTTATTAATTTGACATCGCGAATTCGTGCAAGCAACCGCCGCTTCTGTATCCTTACTTAAACTACCTTTTGAACCGATATTCTGCATATCATATTAACGATTGTTACATGCTAACAGCAAGTAGCCTGGGGATTAAGATTACAAATGTTTTCCGAGATACACAGGGTGTAAGGAATGGAACGCTTGTAATTCTAGTAATGTGGGATCGATAGCTCACCTTAATTTATAGAAGATTTATATACGAAATTTACAAATTTGTTAGGTTGTGTTTATTCGCAGACAGATTCAGGATCCTTAATACAAAGTATAGGACATGTACTTTTTACAATCTGAAAATCATCGCCATGTTTTTAATCGTTACTACGAGAACCGTGCGAACGAGCGACTTCTTCGGATCGCATTAATGACGAACGATCGCTTTCAACCAATCACCACCCCTCGCAAAAAATATTCGACTAATTAATATCATAATGAGATTCTTTCAAAATATCATAAAGATTATTCCGCCGTACATTAGAAATAAACTGTGGATCCTTTATGCGTTTATGGCTTCTGAAAATTTTCAAATAACCGTGGAATATAAAATTCAACGGAATTTAGTAGAATTTTTATTTATACAGATCTTAAAGTCTGTCTGCAAACATTGCAAATTGCATGAACATCCGCGGTCTAATTGTAAATGAAAGATGGAAGAATAAAGAATATTTGAAAAACAAAATATTGATAAAACTTCGATTAGTTATTTGTCGTACGAAAAAAATGTTCAAACAAATGTTGCATAGTTCCTAGGGGGACATACAGTGCTGCAATCGGATTTTTTATCAAGGTATGAAGGTCACCTTCAATTTTTTATATAGAACGCCCAATGTTTTTGTTCGAACTTCTGCGTAAAAAAGTATTGACCTTCATATATTGTGTTTGATCAAAGATCAAAGTAACAAAAATCTTTATGTAATATTTATAAAGAGAAGAATAAACCATAACCATAGCCATGATATTGCAGTACTGTATGTCCCCCTAGGAACCGTGCAACATTTCTGTGTTTGAACATTTTGTTCGTACAACAAATAACTTACAAACTTGTCTCGCAAACTCACCCTGTGTACATATATGTACGACGATATTTATTTTTATAAATATTTTTTACTAGGGGTGGTATCGGCAGTGCGAAAATATCTTAACAAAAGACAGACGTCTTACGCTAGATTAGTTTAACCTACGTGAACTATTTTAACATTAAGTCTGAATGATCGGACTTTACGGTGAATTTCCCAAGAAATCGTGGACCACAACATACATTCGTGCACCTCTCTCCGTTCGATGAAAGGAACGGCCGCGGAAGAATTACGTCGCAATACTGATTAAAAGTTGTGAAATTTTTTATTGTATCGTATATGTACAAAATAGGTGTACAGACTACTTATCAATCGTACGGGCGTGTTTAGTTTTCTTTTTGCACACGCGTCGCATATGCATTTAATCGCACATAACACTGATGTAAGAGCAATCACATTGTGTAGTACACCTGTAACCCCCTCTTCTGTAATCTTTCATCAAATGGAATGAATGTCGAGACTTGATGCGTAAATATGTTTCGTTCTTTTCATTGAAATTCTGAAACGTTAATATCATTGTACCCCTCGTTCGCAATCATTAATAAACACACTGGCGCCAAGGGCTTCCGTGACTATTTACCCTTTCCCCCATCTTGTACACACGAAAATAATAAATTACACTGGAACGTTATCTTCGCAACTGGTTCGTACATTTTGCTCTGGTTTGTTTCTATTCTCTCGAGGGCGTTAATCAATTAATTCCTTGTTTGAATCGCGCGTTTACATGGCTACATTAGAAATAGGGTACTCCGCATATCACTGGAAGCGTTTCGCTGTTGTGAACACGGCGTCGGAGAAAACGAAAAAAGGAAAATAAAATTCTGATTCACGCTTTCCACAAATTCGATGGAACGACAACTGGGCCAAATTGTTTTTCACTTTGAATCTCTCTCACGTTGAAAATACAATGGGACTCTGCGAACATGACCGAATGAAAATTGCTTCAAAATACTGCATACAGTCTTACAGTCTTTTATAGTTCTACAGTGGTTTCAAGCAATTTTTTAAATCGTGTTACTTGTAGTAGCAATTTTTTGATCGCGTCGCACGAAGTCTCGTTTTCCTTTCGAATTAATTGCATTACAAGCTAGATCAAAATTACAGTGCGCGATCAGTTCTCAGAGGAATGCCTTCTGAACTTTAAACTCCGTATGATTTTTGTCAAAAAAATAATTTTCAATTCGTGTTCTTTTTGATAGAACGTAGAACTTGTCTAATATGTTTTCAAGGGCCATTCCTCCGAGGCGTTTAGAGAGATATTCGACTGGTAGGAATCTTTGTGGAAATAGTTGAAAGCAGATGGTAAATTATGTTTCTCGGTAAAAACTACATGCTATTCATACATCTGTTGGTCCAGTTGTGTCGCAGAAACGTGGAAGGCAATGTTTGTCGTCTAATAAATCTGATGAAACGATACTAGATTCGCAGAAATGCGGATGATAATGATGGACTTACGCTTATTAGCCTAACTTAAAAGTTTGTTGTATTTCCATAATATTAAGGCTCGCGGCTTATTTTTTCTTGTTCTTATTAGCTTGGTTTTTGTATTTGGCTGCGGTGGTTAATTTGGCATTCTTCTTTTTAGGTTCGTCTTCGTCGTCTTCGTCGTCTTCAGGCTCCTAATATATTGAAATCAGAAATAGAATATAACTTTGTAGAAACGAACGGTATTGTTGTACGGAGCACAAAAAATGTTAGTGGTAAAAATTCGGTTCGTAGAAGCTGGAGAGCTTCTTCGTTTTTCGAAAAATAAAAAGATTGTATTACTGACATCCTATTTTTTTTGTATTCGTTTCAATGAAATTTGTTATAAACGTAAGAATGGAATGAATCAGGTACCAAGACGAATAAAGAATAAAAGCAAGTGTTTAGAAAGTGGGATGTTTTATTATGCAAAAAGGAAATAAAACAGACACACATGGAATGAGAACACAAACGCAGAAAGTATATATCGTCCACGACTCTTATTTATTGCTTAGACAATCTTCAGAGCCCTCCCTCGCACGAATCGTAATATTAAAGTAACGTCACTTTAAAAGATTCTTGATAAATTTCATATTTTTTTTTGTTTGTTTTTTGGGGGGGATATTTGTATAGCAGCATTCTAACATTAGCATTCTATTTGTCTCCAGCTTCATCCATCCTGGCACGCTTGGTGCCATTTTTTTTACCCTCTGCAGAATGCTTTCTTTTCTTTTGTTGTGCCTGAAATTCGTATTCCTAATATGTAGAAAACGATAGACTATTGCTTCCAACAATATACACAATTAAAATTATAGTAAACGCTATAAACTTGAAACGTTTATAGGCTTGTTATGCATTCAGATAAAAGAGTTCTCATAGAAAATATTCTGCATATTTATCTCGGATCTCACGATTTTCCATACGGTTCGTTCAGAATGTCAGTTACGAATACAATCTTCTCGATGTTAGTGGATTTTTCGACAAACTACTTAAACGCGAAGTCGCATGCATTTTTTTGATCGATCTACTTGAAATAGTTAGACATTTAGTTGTACCTTATCATCGTCATCATCGTCTATGTTCTCCTCCTCCATCTCATCATCCATATCGTCAAACTCCTCCATGTGTGTACCTAAAAAATTAAATGCATCGTTATGTAAATTTTAGTCCCAACATATCTCAATGCCTTTGAACAAATATTAGTGCAATCTTTGCGCATTATAAACGCCTGACTTTTCTTTCTTCCAATTATCCTTGTACTGAAAACTTGTTACTAATTTTACAACTACACGCTTCGACAAAAGGCAAACAACAAAGGCGTCCAATTAGAATTATCGCCCTCTAGATATTCTAGCGTTATACTACAATAAAGTGCTGGACTTGAAAAATTTCTTTGTTAGAACAGAATATCTTCTCCGAAACAACATTAAGGTGTTGTATAGAATTTTTGCTATTTATCATAATTTGGTAAAATATTGGTACAGATTCTTACCAAGAAGATTATGGCCCACTATGTGAACAGGCCCGCTGCCTTTAACCAAAGTGAACGTGACTGGAGGGTCCGGAAAACTGAGATCCAAAATAATCTGTGCTGTTTTTCCCATTTCCAGCAAAGCAATCGGTGTTTTAATGGGTCCTTTCAGTCCCATCGCTTCCACCTGTAGCACGTTCAGCTCGCCAGGCTTAGCTTCTGGTCCTAAAAGTGCCTATAAAATAAAAACAAACATTGTATCATAAGAAACAGTCATGTTACGCATCAGTACCACTGAAAAATTCCTTAGAAAGATGAAAACGAATTTTCATATTTGCTCACAATATAATATCACGTTACACGTACCCAATATGCACACGTGCATATTTAACAGAACATTTTCCTGTATAAATTCAAACAAATTCTCGCATTCTCTTCGAACGACAAAAATCAAAGTTCCGACGTTTCGTAGCTTCCCGAAAATTCGTTGGTACAAAAAGTAGGGTTAACCGAAAAAAAGCAAGGTTATAACAACGAGCAATTTGCGCGTAGACTACTCTATCATGGTTAAAAATTCGCGCGCAAATGTAACGTGAGGCGACGAAAATGCATTGAAAAATCAAGAGTAGCAGCGACGCCGATATTGGTTGTATAATTTTACAGAATCGAAAGAATTCCACGGGAAAATCCTGCTACGTTCTTCAGAAGAAATCTGAAAAGTCTTGAAGAGGAGTTAAATCGAACATTCTATATGATGGATCGAGGGAGAGAACTGTTGCCGACTGAATTGTGGGATAACGAGTAAGTATCTGCCGCTCGTAACGCCAGAGTATGAGAAAATTCATGAAAATGATGCATACACGCGGTACGTCGAAAAGCGTCGTGATAGAAATTCGATATTTTCTCACGGCTATGTCTACGACCGAACGATAATATCTCAACTTACCATTTTAATAATAAGCTTCTGATCGGCACCGAAATGTTGGTTCGTGCTGTCTGCGTCGTCATTCTTGTGTTCCGGGTCCCATACCTCGCTGGAGTTGGCTCCTTCGAGGGTGATTCCTGGACACACAAATCACAAGAGTACGCACACGGAATATTTTGAATGCTTGCCGTTGTGGACTAGCTTGGAAAATTTTCGCTGGCCGTTTCGACGAGGACAATGGGGACTGATCACAATGGCCGAAAGCCAGCCGGCGTCTCGACGGCAGTACCGCTCGGCGTCGAACGGCCAACAACGTCGAAAGTATTCGCGTACGACGTGAAATAATCCTGCCGTAATGCTCGCGATACCACTGCTGTTGATATTTACCGTAGAGATATTCCTCTGCCATGACGATTGTTCGGATATTAAAAGATTCCCGGTTGAATGGACGTATGGAGAGACCCCTTTAGAGTGAGCGTGCCGAACGAGAGTGGAGAAGCCAAAGACGCCGCGCGCACAACGGTCACTGCGCGAAGAACAGTGGTCGCACGTGTTAGACGAACGCGTAGCGAATGATGTTCGCGGTCTCGGACTAAGCGCGCCCAGAACTCGTTCTTCGTTCTGATTGGCCGATACGGCCTTTCGCTGGCGCGCGCGGCGCTGAGATCAGCCAATGACGCGCACCAACGCTAGAAACGAAACTCCGCCGTTTTTCGAAAACTGATTCGCAACGCGCATGCGTCTATAAGTGGACATACTCGGAACGTAGCTAATGTCAAAATTCGCCGATGCATACTGTAATATTTTGATCATATCAAATATAAGGAAATTTTATTCGAAAATAAAATATTTTGAAAAATTCTGAAAAAATTTTCATCGCATTCAGATGAGAAAAATAAGCCTCAAGCGAACTCTTCTGCCTATCTAGATAGCACCGTATGCCCGTAAGACGTCCGTTTTATATCCAGTTTACATCCACATATCTACATATCTAACATCTACGTCCAATATATATATATTTATTTATATAATTATAAAATATAAATTTTAAGTTGACATATTCATTGCAGCCATTTTCTGATTAATAAATTTTGAAAATTAACGTATATATATATGTGTGTGTGTGTGTGTGTGTGTTTATTGAAGCGTATCGAGTATCGAGTTTCATATTTTCCTCGCAGTAATGACACCGTTCACGTGTACCTAAATAAATATATAATTTAATCTAAAAAAGTAAATAATTAATTTTAAATATTTTTAAGAAATTAATTTGCAAAAAGGTGTAATTGATTTGAAATTGATCTGGTTGAATGTGCACATTCATGCCATGGCTTGCAGAAGGGTATAAATTTCGAGTGGAAAATGTATACATAGAATGTATTCTACATAGAAAGAGTTCTACATAGAAAATACTAAGTATATATGGTCTAAGAGAAAATACCATTACATAGGTCGTCTATGATTTTTAATTCTGTGCCGACCTTTGTAAGAAACATTGCAGCATTTTCCAGATGGCGCCACTACCCTTATCAATTCGTTTCCATTCATTCAAGAGTGAATAAGTTTACACCGCGGTTGGTCAAGGACTTCATTTACTTTTCACATCGAAGATCTGAAAAGACATCTTCTGCAGGAAAACTTTCCAACTACAGAATGAAGAGTCTATTACAGTTAACTTTAAAGATGCGATCAGCAAGATTGCTAGTCTGCGCGGGCATGCTCTTTGCGTTGTGTCAAGTAGCGGGTTGCTTCGAAAATGATCATTCCCACTGTGGTCAAGGAATGAGCAGGCAAACGAAACAATCGGGAAAAGATGATTACTGCACAGTGGAGAATGATTCTTCGCATATGTACTCGGTAAAAAGTTCCGATCGTCTGAGAAATATGGCGAAAATAGATGCGGATACTTTTTCGATTGGAACTAACGAACCGGTGTTTGCCGCTGATGGCGAAGCACCAAAGCGGCAAGTACGTCTTGATGCTTTTTACATGGATGAACTGGAAGTAAGCAATAGCGAGTTTGCAGCGTTCGTTGACGCGACCGGCTACTTAACGGAGGCCGAATCATTCGGTGATTCGTTTGTGTTTGGTGGTCTGTTGACTGAAGATGTTAGAATGAATTCGCCGGCTGCTGTCGCTCGAGCTCCTTGGTGGTTACAAATTAAAAACGCGACTTGGAGGCACCCGGAGGGTCCCGATTCCGATTTGACGCGTACGTAATCTCTTTCGCCTTTTTCCGCATAACCGAGTCAACGTTTTGATTTCGTAAACACAGAGCATTACAGAGGCGAAAGTGCAACAATTTTTGCGTGAACCAATTGTCAGCGCGCATGCGTACGCAAGATTGTACACGTGGAAACTTAGACTATATATACTTATAGACCCGGCATAGGTATGGTCTAAGGGTCCACCCTATATGTAAAGAGATTATCAAGGTTACCCTATTCGGAGACAGGAATATTTTCGTCTCTAGTATACTCTGTGTTGGAAGTAGCAACGGATTAAAATCGAATGATCCAGACAGGATGGATCATCCCGTTGTACACGTATCGTGGAACGATGCTGTCGCATATTGCAAATGGCTAGGGAAAAGATTACCTACTGAAGCAGAATGGGAAGTAGCGTGTCGGGGCGGGCTTTCTGACAGGATGTATCCGTGGGGCAATAAATTTGTTCCCAATGGTAAACACAGGTAAACTGAATTAACCTAATAGGACAACTGTACCAATTACTGTGGTATCATGCTTCGATCGTACTTTATTTGAATATTATTCGTAATTTATCATGAAATAATAATTTATGTTTTGAGTATAAAAAAGAATTGGTGGCCCATAAAAACCTAATACAACATAAGAAAGTGTTCAAAAATGAAATCGATAACATTTTGTACGTATTACTGTGGGGCGACAAAGAGCCATGTACCAATTACTGCGTACCCATTACTGCGGATTAGAATTCGAACTATACGAGCGTATTTAAATCTCCTTTCAAGCGACGTTAAGATTTACTTAAAATTAAAGTTTATGTATTGTTGTTAAAGTTTTAGAAGTTTTCGTATAAATATCTGAATAAATTGTAGAGCGAACACCTGGCAGGGTGATTTCCCGAATAATAACACCGTAGAGGACGGATACGAAGGTACCGCGCCAGTTAAAGAATTCCCGCCGAACAAATACGGATTGCGCAACGTGATAGGAAATGTATGGGAGTGGACGTCTGATTGGTGGACGATCGATGTCGCGAAAAAGGGCGGATCTACGAATCCTGTACGTTTTTAATCTGTATTTTCGCTTCCCTCTTATAGCGATATTTATTCAGAAACTAAACTGTATTTTCAGACAGGGCCACCTAATGGCTCGGACAAAGTGAAAAAAGGTGGGTCCTACCTTTGCCACGAGAGCTATTGTTTTAGATATAGGTGTGCCGCCAGAAGTCAAAATACACCTGATACTTCGGCTGGAAACCTTGGCTTTAGATGCGCCCTGTCAGCCTGATTCCTGTGGAAACCTTTTTCTTCGAATAAATTTTTCGTATATATATATCTTTCAACATTGTGTTTTTTGTTTTCTCGATCTTGTTGCCTGACTTGTGAAAATTAAACGGTCGTTAACGTATTAAAAATAATATTCTGTTAAATGTGCTCTCCCGCGCAAGTATTTGAAAGTTCGCGTTTAAACAGTTCGGGCATGTTCGACAATTATCGATATTGCTCGGCTCAATTCAAACAGTCGGGCGTCGGCTTGTGAAATTGGATGTTTGATTACAGTGTCCGCAACCTAACCTATCTCAACGCAGTGAGGGCGTGAACACTCTCATTTTCTCTTTGGTAATTTGTTATACAGTCATTTCTTCCCTCTATTCTTCTCTTGTAATCAGTTTTGACTATTTGTCTATTTTTTGGGCGTGCATAGGACCCCATAAACTTGCATCCTAAAATTATGGTACGCAGTGTACGCAGTGTACGCAGTGTCAAAACGACACCATGGCATCAAAAGCCAATATTGTCACATGCGTATGTTCTCGACATCCAAAGGGGTGCTATGTTCACTGGAATATTTTCAATGGTACGTATTACGCTTCGTAATTGTTTAACTCTTTGCGCTCGGAGCTATTTCAACTCGAAAATTAAATATGTCTTCTGACCTAGAATATTTCCATTATCAATGATTCTTTCAATTTGATGGATACGAAATCGATATAACACCTCGTACAGTACTTAAATGTTTAATAATTGATTACTGGACTGTGGATCTTTATGCTAAATAAAAATGGTCTGCATCGATTGCAAGAAATAGAAACTAAATTGAATGTTATTTCTTCCCTTAATGATTTTAATAGAGGAGAAATCATATATTGACATCTTCAATTTTTCAAATTTGAATTTAATCTACTCAATTTTACCATAAATGCCTAAAGATCCGTAGTCTATTGATTAGATACCAACATATTTAATAATGTAAATAATATTTTAAATAATGGTACAGCAATTTTTAGTGGCACCTCAGAGTCGCTGCTCGAGTGCTAAGGGTTAACACAAGGGTGGTCAACCTTTTACATAACGTGTGTCAATCTTTTTCACATACTTCTCCGTGTTAAAAATACAAAGATGGATTTAGTTGTAACGCCTACTTCGAAAGAATATGTAGGTGCAAGGATGCAATGCGTCATAGGCTGGCCACCCATGGTTTAACGCAAACAAATGTTCAAGTAGATTTACAGTAATCAATATTTTTCTTCAGTGTTTAGCTGTTTTCACAGTTTGCACAGCGATATTTGATCTTTACTGTCTATCTCAAGCTGCACCAGGTTCAACGCATTATGGATATTACATAATGTCGTACGAATTCGTATATGTAGGCAATCCGCATGGTAAGAATAATATATAATTCTAAAATTTCATAGAATAAGTTAGGCCTGGGCAATGCTGGCTCACAAAACAGATGTGGCTGCTTCTTCTCTTCGCCTGCTTGGCGAGTCACTCTCCACTGCATCCACTCCGACGCATTGTGTTGCCTAGGCTTGGAACCAGCAATAAAGTATAAGCGTACAAAAGATTTGTCTGTTGTCTTGTTACAGTTCGCAATGCTCTTGTAGTGTTCGCATTATTCTCCATGCTTGGTGGAATAGTTATTTTTGCGACGTCCCTAATACTGGTACGTGCTTTGCGGAAGGAACACGAGAAGAAAATGGTGCCTTGGTTGTATAGTTTCGCGGGTTTCGCTACTTTCAGATTATTTGTCTTTTTGTTCTTCAGTACGGTAAACGATATGATATTCGCTTACAACGCCATAATGTGTTTTCTGTGGTCCGTATTTACTTGTATTTCTATTTACGGATGGTTAATCGTGTACTCTCTATACATAGAGTTGAGCGATCTCACAAGATTGGAAGACCTCGCACATTTGAGAGTAAGTTTCCTATCGAACAAGCGCATCTTTTCTTTAATAGAACGTTTATACGATGAATTCTAATTTTCAGATTGGCACCATGCAATCGTTGAACGCGTCCACCACGCATTCCATCGCTAGTTCGCGACCAACGACCCCTCACAGCGCGGTATCGACAATGCCCGCTAATTAACCAATTAAGTGTCTATGTAGGGTAAGCAAATAAACTTAACTCGATGACTATGCTGTTCCAATATTACTGTTGGAATGTTTCTACTTTCTCATCGAGTATCTAAAAAGTCTTTTCCGTAGATAAATAATAACGGAGGCTGAAATTGTCTCCGAAAAGGTCGATATTATTCATGAATAATAGCTTTTTATTTTTAAAAAAATGTAACAAGTGGCGTACAAAATGTATGATTGTCATTTATAACATTTATGGTCACGGTCTAGCGTGACTTCTCCATGAGAACATGCCATGCGAAGGGTTTCGTCCGTGCATGTCACGTATGCACCATAAATTATGGCCTCGCGGCACTTTCACTGGAATTCTGACATTGCCTTAGCGCGATGACCAGACAAACCAATCCGTCCATTTTGATTTAAATCCGTCCGAAATAAGTATTGCGAAAGAGTGTGTGTATCTCTGTTGTAAAGCTTAAGACATTGTAGAGAAATATATATTATTAGGTTGTTATTTTTATATATAATTCTTACATAATATAATGATTTCTATTATTTTTCTAATAAATCTCTTCTTTTTTAATAAATCTGCTTACACGTATGAACCCTTGCGTTCTCTTATTCCGCAAGATTTTTTTAACATTCACACGAAATCCATGTGTAACCGCTTTATCAAAATTTTCATTCAACTTGAAACATTTTGCGGTGAATTCAGCTGGTTGGTCTAATCGTCTGGTGGTCATTAGGATTGGCAGCGGGTTCTTCCGATGGGTATGTCATTAAATAGGCTAAAAATCCTACTGTATTACCGAGAATCGCTAACAGGAATATACCGATCCCTATGAATATGTGCCAAACTATACCGAAAGTGCCTGTCAATATATACAAGGCAATAGCAAGACACATTTTTCATTGTTCTTGTAGGTTTTCGCAGATCGAATTTGATTGCACTTCACTAAAAATCATTTAAACATCAAGACCCCAAGGAACAGACACTCCATATACCGTACAATAAAAATATTTTCTGCAAGAATTTTTGACAACCGACTATAGTTGACAAGTTCACACGGTTCGATCGAAAACAAGAAAATATAGCATAACTATAAGCGACTAAAATGTTTCAGCTTCTAGAAATGACGAGGCTCCATTTATTTCGATCTTGTGCAATTTTTATTAAAATATGTGCTTGGATGAAAAAATTTGTCGAATCAATTTCCATGTATGCAACTTCATAATCTCAATAACGATGAAATGAAAATATAAAGCCGGTCACTCGACCGGCAGTGGTAGGTTTACTGTTAAACGAATCGGACGTCGCATAGATAAGAATATTTAATCGGCGCGAACGAAAGCAACGCGTTCCACGAAAGCGGAGGTTTGTTCTTTCGCACAATTGCATTTCCTGGAGAACGCCGAAGCGTGGAGGAGGAAATCCACGAAAAGTTGTGTACACGCGTATTTAGACTGTTGTGTCCCGTTAGGGAAACGCGGGCGTGCAGCGTGCATGTTAACGGCGACGAAGTGGTGCGGAATTATGGGGAGGCTACGGAGGAAACAACGCAAGAATAAGAGGGGGGCCAGATAAAGCGGTTGACCCTCGCTCTTTCAATGACCCACGTGATATCGCTCCACTAAATTCACTGATGCGCCTTCCAGTCGAATGCGTGCGTGGCCTCATCTACCGCAGATCACATTAATCGGTCTTCTTGTGCGCATTCGATTCCGGGGTATTTTTTTCGTGTGTCAAGCCAACAGGAAATGGAACTCTACGTACCACTGTTCTTCCTCCTGTGCTGCGTTTTCGGCAGCCGGTCCGACGACCTCTCGGTGAAACCTATTGGTGAGTAGGCCACGACGTTTCCGTGTACAGCCAACATCCTTTTGCTAATACGTCCAGCCGATCCACCGAGTGCAATCGACCCAGGATGACACAAATCGATCGTCACACGGACGTTGCACAATCGACAAGATCAAAGGCCGATTTCCGAGAAACGCGACGCAGTCTACGCATACGCGCAAATTTCTCAATGAAACCAGAAGCCAAAACGTCTAAAAGTGTTGATTTCTCTTAACCCCTTGCCGTATTTCAACGAGTCAAACTCGTCGTGAAGATTTGATGATGAATCGAATTTTTATATGAAATCAAATTTGATTCGTTTCTAATCAATATTTAAGCATTAACTAATGCTTTGCTACTTCCTTATATCTTTTAAATTAAATACCCTTTCAAATGGCAATATGCAAGTGCTAAAATACGTATTTTTCCGGCAATACAGTAAAAGTCATGTTAACCCCTTGCCGTACCATTACCTTTACAGTTACAGCGATTAAAACGTCTTTATCCAAAAAACGTCGTAGAAGGGAAAAGAAAATTTATTTTTTTTTATGGCTACGTTTATTTTAAAATAATTCCCCTTCTACGATATTTTTCGGGATAAAGACGTTTTAATCACTGTAACTGTAAAGAAAATGGTACGGCAAGGGGTTAATGAATTTTTGGTAACACGTGAAATATGATCGGAGCTTTCACATCCATCGTATAGACCGGACATTGCACCGTCGCATTACAATTTATTTCGAAGTTTACAAAACTCGTTGAATGGTAAAACCATTCACTAACGATGAGGAACTGAAATCGCACTTGAATCAATTTTTTTTACAAGGACCAGGAGTTTTACGAGCGTGGAGTTATCAAGCTACCAGAAAGATGGCAGAAGATCATCGAACAAAATGGAAAATATATTATAAATTAAAAAGAAATTACTTTCTTGCCCAATTGTTTGTTTTTGTGAAATTGACGGGGGTGCGCGGCTAGGTATTTTGTAACTGGGTGTAATTGCATTTATTTCTATGTATGCATTGCGGATTGATAACGAATAAAATCGTCGATACCGGCTTCGCAGAGAAAAATGACACGGCAAAAGACATCGCACTCGGTGAAAAACGACTCGGAGATCATATTCGCGCGATCTTGAAGCACTATCAGCAAGAGGATCCGGTGGGACTACCTGGGGCGCCGATACCGGACCCCATGCCAGTGCCGGATATGACTCATTCCTTCTCCATGTACACCATGAACTTCAAGCAGGTCAACGTTTACGGCCTCTCGAAATTTCGGATCGTGAATATACAGTCGGAGCTGGCTTTGATGCAAGTGAGTGTTCTGAAACTGATGTCTTGTTCTAGCTCACAGAGTTCCTGTGTCCTCCCATCCCGTCCCCCTCCCCATCCGATATCCCTTATGTCCCCTCGTAGAGCAATTTTGGCGAAAATTTTGTCCCCATTCTCCACCCCTGGAGGGTTACTGCCCGACAAAGCAGAATAGATGATTTTAAAGAGGTCTGACCGAATACCGAGGGGGAGGAAGAGCAAAATGTAAAGAGTATACAGGCTGCACCAAAATCACCGGAGACATTTTTAAGTTTATTTAGTCGAGGAACTTACAAAAGAAACAAACAGCTAACTAAACGTTCGTCGAATATGTGACCATACGTGTTATCATTAGACAATTGATCGTTATCCAAAATAGAAATGTTGTACCTGAATTGCAACGAAGTACTATAGTGAAACAGAAATTTATTTTCTTTCGTAATATGTTTAATAGGAGTTGAAAATGATATAACAATATTTTTAAATTCTTGCAATATTTTTACAAAAAATTAAAAATGGATTTAATGTTTAATATTTTTACTGTTTTACGTTACGCCTACTCGTTTTCGTCATAAAAGCATGAAATCCGCTGTCTAGTTATCATGCGAAAGATTTATGAGTCTATTCTCGATCAGAAAGATCGGATGTTCCATTTCAACTCCGCTATTTTGGCGCATCCTGTATAACCAGGGGGAGAAAGGTACACGAAACGGAAGACAAGAGTATACGAGTAAAGAGACAAGGATATACGAGTAGAGAGGAAAGGATATCCGTTCTATCCTACCAACTCCTCCCAAAGACTATCTCTGTTGACAGACAGCACTCGTATTTCTTTTATCTATCATCCTCCTCAAGGTATACAATTGTAGTCATGTTCTAGTTGAAATAGCGGCATTCTGAAACGCTGACTAACAGCTGACACATAATCCAATTAAGTCACGCGTGCTGACACTCTGACACTCGGTGCCAAAATTGGTTCGCGTGGGAATCAACTATGAAATAAAAAAGGCAACGTTCGATTCACAGAGTTTTGTTGAATTACAATTTGAATTACTTCGCGAGTTATAATTACAAAGTAATTCGATTACATATTGTATTGAATTATTTCGTAATTCGGTCGCTTCAAACAATTAAATTACGATGTAATTTGCAATTCTGCTCTCTTCTTCAATTAAGTTACGATGCAATTTTCAATTCTGGTTTCTCATTGAATTAAATTACGATGTAATTTGCAATTCTGGTCTCTCATTCAATTAAATTACAATTTACTTTGTTTTTACAATTGAAATACAATTACAAATGTAAAATTGAAAATAACATATACTGAACAGTATAAAATTGGTAATTACATCGCGAATTATAATTACAAAGTAATTCGATTACATATTGTATTGAATTATTTCGTAATTCGGTCGCTTCAAACAATTAAATTACGATGTAATTTACAATTCTGCTCTCTTCTTCAATTAAGTTACGATGCAATTTTCAATTCTGGTTTCTCATTGAATTAAATTACAATGTAATTTGCAATTCTGGTCTCTCATTCAATTAAATTACAATTTACTTTGTTTTTACAATTGAAATACAATCACAAAAGTGAAATTGAAAATAACATATACTGAACAGTATAAAATTGGTAAAAACATGTTTAGCAGCCCTTTTAATTTCTACCCGATATTTTTCCGCAGGTGTCCGTTTCGTTGAATATCCGGACTCTGGATATCCGCGGATTGTACACATTGTCATCGTGGCTATCGCGATCGACTGGCGACTTCACGGTGGCATTGACAGGGGTGAATGTGCAAGGTGTCGCTAGGCTGGAGGTCGGAAACGATGGCAAGTTGCAAGCCCAGAACATCGACATGGACCTGACGTTCGATAAAATCGACATGGACTTCAAAAACCTTGGCTTCCTGGGCTCCGTTTTTCAAGGTCTGATCAACTCTGTGGGGACGTTCATATTCGACAGTATTAAGCCCTTCATATTGAAGGAAGTCAACACAAACATGCGGTAAAGAAATGAATTTTTACAAACGAACTTTCGGGACAGCTTAATATCGTGCTTCTCGTAAAACGTTTCCAGGGGTGAGGTGAACAAGCAAATATCACAACTGCCTCAGTACTTCCCGAACTCCATATCACCGTTCGATATGGCCGTCGCGGAGGCTCGCCGGCAAGTATCTGACCTAGGATATGACCCGTATCAGGTAAGAAATTACAGCCAAACAAACGGGCTATTTGTCATGACGTCGACGCATACCTGGATCACCGGACTGGCGAGTTTCTACAGGATGGGGAACATCACTTTGACCATGGAGAACAGAACAGTAAATATTTTATCTACTCTCGCGGCTTTTCGCTTCGCGGAGTTAGAGTCTGTTCAGACACGACGGAAACCGCACGATTCTTTTCTTCTACTACTACTCATTTGAGCCGTCGTTAGATAGATGGGGTCTCACAGACCCCAGAGATTTTAGATTGATTGTAACATTGTAACAACGCGTGACAGCGAGTCGGGCCCGAGTGTATTTAAAAATTTAATTTCGTGGATCTGCGTTTTTACTCTGAAAAATTACAAGCCTCTTAACACTTTACCTACCGGAAGCCTATTAATAGGATTTTCAATTAATTGTGCTGTAATTGCTGTAATGCTGTTCGGAATGATGTAACGTTACCAAATTCTACGTGCTTCTCATGAACGTATAAAATCTGTAGTTTTTCGACGAATATAGCAACTTAACTAATGATTAGACTGCGGATGTTTATGCAATTTGCAATTTTTGTAGACGACATTTTAATACTTTACTTTTAATTGTGCGTATCAAATTGTGTGTATCAAAAGGAAGCATAGAAATTTTCTTTTACATTACAATTTTAAATGAAACTATTAGATGACTTGTTAGTTCACAATGAAAATTACTGTTGCTACTCAAGGTTCCGTTAAAAACTGTTTAACCATGTACCATAGATTTCTCAAAATTATGCAATAATCACCGGTCGGTAATGTGTTAAGCAATACCTAATCTTATATTCATGAAAATGGTATTTATTTCTATAATACAATATATTATTTCGGTGGGTCTGTGAGACCCCACCTTACCACTTTCGATACATTTTCCCAGCTTACCAACTCCCGGTTAATAACTAAAAATCGTCTGCATCGAAATTTGTGTAAGTGCCCGGTGACTTAATCGTTCGGAGATGCGTGCATCAGTCCGATTGTTCATCTTTGCACGTCGTTCCGCGGTTGCATCACACGCCCATTTGCGGATGCAGAGGTAGCAAAAGCGAAACAGCCGATTACCACAGTTATATCATCTAATTACGTCGCAAGCATTGTAAATTGAAAATACATCGGCTAATCAGCTGTGGATCGGTATCGGTAATCGATCGTGCGCGTTATGTCATCGATTCGGTGGGCGTTAAAAATATCTTGTCTCGATTTCCCTTATAAAGGTATATGCAACGCTCGACGTTGGGACTCAGGAGATCGAAGGAAAAACCCATTGGGAAGTGGGTCTGGTCGGCGGGTTCCTTTCGAGGGCCGGGTCAGTGTCCTTCACCGTGCAGTACTTCAGGGTCCAGATGAAATTGGGCCAGCCCTTGGACACCCGGAAAAGGCCCAACCTCGAGGAGCTTAATCTCGAGTTGGGCAACATCCAAGCCAGAGTCCACGGAGCTGGTACTATTGATTACTTAATGGAAGCCAGTATTAACGTACTGCCAAACCTTTTAAGGTACGATCTTTTGTCTTAGCTATATATATATGTATAACGTACGGTGTTATCTGGGATGTGTCCGAATGTGCACCAAGCGAGGAAATGCTTGTTTCAAGCAAAAGAATTTTTGTATCAGGTATCAGATAATGGATGCCATAGAGGAGCCGATTAAAAGACGCTTACAGATTGAGCTGGATAAGGTTAACGTCGAGAAACTAATTTACGAGAAGATACCGGATATAGAGCATCAAGCTAGGTACATTCAAGGTTTAATTCCTTCCGAAGAGACCATTCTGGAGGAGCCAGTGCCGCCTCAAGACGATCAAGACGAGCACCCATTCTCGGATAGCGAAGAGAATCGAGGACCTTCGTAGACTTTGCCAAAGATAGAATATAATTTAATGATTAGGTTATTTATGGCTAGACAATAAATCAATTATGCCAATAATTCCTCAATGCGAATACTCGTACTCCGATTGACGACGCATGCGCTGCATATTTTCTTTTTGTAAATATTTTTACATTTTACCAAGGTGGGAACTTCTTAAATATATATATATACTTCGTTCTTATACAAAATTAAATGCTCGTATTTTTATCGATTAACATTTATTGAGAAAATTAACAAAAGCACAGTAGTTACAGTCGAAGACAATACTGTCGTAAGCGAATTTAAATAGCTGGTGTATATCGTTTACAATACTAAATTATATTGTTATTATACATAACATGTTCTTCCCTGTGTAGCCGTGCCACTATGCTTTTAAGTAAAAAAAAAAAATAACATTCATTTTGATCAGACTTCGGTTACAATGACAAGATTAATCACATTTCGGATAGTGGCGGTAATTGAAACCTCCCTTACATATCTGATATAACAGTGCGTATAAATAATAATAATGTATGAACATATAACAAACAAAAAATTTGTAAATCAATGTTACGAAATCGTGGATTTCCGATTCATCGAAATAAAACATAAGAATTCTTTTATCGTTTCAACATAATGAAATGAGTTTTCTATTGTCGAAAGAGAGAATTTCGACGGATATTTTGACAATATCGAAAAATCACTTATTCGAATATTAAAGCTTCCCAATTGAAATTTGAATAGGGGAGGTTTTACTCTATGTTCTGATCGCTGGCGCGTTGCTTCGTGTAACGACTATGATTCTTTCGCCAGGAGCTGGTAAAGCGAGTCTAGGAGCAGTGATCGTAAGGACACCATCGGATGATAAACTTGGTTTCACGTGGCCGATATCGTAGCCCTGTGGAAGAGCGTATCGACGCACGAACTGTCTCGATATGTAGCCGTGCTGGTCCTGCTTCTCTTCGTGTTTACCCTCGATGGTGATGTATTTGTCGTCTGTCTTGACGGTGATCTCTTCAGGGGCGAATTGTTGCACGTCGACGACCACCTGGTACTTGTCCTCACCCCTCTCCACCACATGCGACGCGCCGCCCACCTGCAAATCAAATTACGAAATTATTAATAAACAAATGGTCAATTTGTAGAAGAAAGACATTCATTTATAAAAGAAACTATTGAGCTATGAAACAATTAGACAGCGAAAAAGCAAAATACAATATTTTCTACCCGAATTGCAACAATCTGGAGTGGAATAGACATATTTTTCTATCAAATCCGCTGTCTAAACATAAATAATGTTAGCAGGACTTTGCGGAAATATCTTTGAACGCAAAAAATCTCGGTCGTCAGCTGTTAGAGTAACAGGTGATTCAAGCAAGTTGTAAACACTGTTCCCGGGCATGCGTAGCTACAATTGATCGCGTGATTTGAAAACTCTTTGGCTCGCATATTTATCGGTAACGTACCTGATGCTCGAGTTCTTGCATCATGTCCTTCCATGGTCGGAAGCGTTCGACGAAGGACGGAATTGGTGGCACTTCCCATAAACCGTCTCTGGTGCTCAGACGTTTGAAATGTTCCTCAAGTTCGCGGTGATAACGATCCATGTCCTCCCACCAATTACGGAAAAGATTCCTCGATACTAGCGCCATTTTGCACGGTGTTCGATCTGTAGAAGAAAACGCAATTTATACAGTTTTCGCCGATTATCCTTTAATTGTATACCGGAGAGTCACCGAATGCTAGATCACAAATGCATGAAATCCGCAATATAGTGATCACAGAGTCGACTATCTTTACGCGTTTCAGGTATCTATTTTTAGAAGCGCAGGTACACTTCCTGCCAATGTTTACGCTGGCAAGGACTCGACATTTTCGAACGTTTACGAAGAACGTAAGATCGTTTTCAACGGTCCAACGATTACGAAAAATAGTCGCACCGATTACGAAATTTTATATTTATTCAATTAATAAACTTCGATTTACGAAATGAATAAACTACGACGCGTCGACACTGTAACACACCATAACGACGTACAACGTCGTAGGACATCGAACAAATGTAATCCACGAAACACCAACAGTAAACACGTAGATATATGTACCTTACGTTTGAAAACGTTTGCTTTCAATCACAAATCGCACTTGTGGCCGGAATTGCGTTCGATTGTTCGTCTAATATTTCGTTCGGAGGTCGCTCGGAAAGTCTCGGCGAAGTTGTCGCTTTGAGTTGCACTTTCTGAATGACTGCGCAGCAACCAGAGCTAACGCGTTTATATTTGGTTTCGCGCTCTTTTCGAGATTCTTCGTTCCGTGCATGCGCAGTCAGCTCACGTTTCGAATAACACGTAATACACGATGTTCGATTCCCCCACCACGAATTCTTATTCTGTCCGACGAATCGTCGAGCATGTTTCCCGTTCGTTCCAGCAATTTCTTGATCCTTCCGTTGGAGCAGTGTTTAGCATCGGTAACGTACAAAGTTGGGCTAAATTGGGGTACTTTGGTCACTCCGCCTAATTTCCCAAAATTTGTCATAATTTATTTTGAAATATGAATGCATAACACATATTGATGAAAAAAACTTATCGATGCCATTTGCAAACCTAACCCTGACCAGGCATCAAGATAAGCTGAGAAAATTAAATCTTTACATAAAATAAAAATTTTCTTCGTCAATTACAGATACGTTCCTGGTTTAATTTGATCGCGCATGCATGTGGAATGATGTGGAAAGCGCATAATATCTCGTCACTGCATTGGAGCGGTCCAAGCCATTTGGTTGCGTCTTCTATGTTTTTCTGTACATCTTTTGATCTAGAATAGGAAAGGATTGTTTATGTCATCGCGATCTCCTGAATCGTATCTCAATAACGTGTATGTATAATCGATGAATCGAACGTCACCTTATGCTGAAAACATGAATTGAATATGCGATGTGGAATATAAACGAAAGGATTTGAAACTGATCGAAATTATGTTGTAATAGTTTATGTGCGAGCAGTAGAACGTTTTCTTTATCCAATCTCTCTCATTTAAACAATAATTATATAACCTAACTTTTCATAACTGGATACAGATAATAGATGTTATTTTCATGCATCAATTTGTTTATTGACTGTTAGCTGAGAATTGAAAACCATATATTCGATATATTTGGTACTCCGAATAAATGATGATGCAAACCGTAGATATTTCAATTTAATGAATTAAAATAGTTCCTGGTAAGGTAATTTCAGGATCGATGATGCATACATGAGATAGACATAGTTTGACAAGCTAAATATAAATTTCTGGCGGGCATATTAAATCAATGACGAATACATTTATTCTGGGGCATTTGTTCGCACATACACATCGATTTCTAAGAGATACAATAAGAAATCGAACAATACGGATGTTCTTGACTGAATTCGATGTATGCGTAGAGATAGAAGCATGCAAGTTGTGTATCGATATAGTTTGGACTTTGGCCGGAAATTATCGTGTACAGGATGATATAATATTTGATTGCAAAATTAAATACATATACTATTTGAATAAATGTTGGAAGCAGGAGATTGAGTAATTGTGCGATGATTAGAACTCTAGGAAACAATTTGGAAAACTATTGTCCCACTTAAATGTTAGAAATTAGAAAAAATATATAAGAATAATTAAATTAAAATTTTAAAAATATAGGATATTTTGGTCAGATTTGATTTAAATATTCTCTACATCAGAGAAATTTAGAAAAATTGAAAATAACATATATGAATTTCAAAAAATTATAAATAACCTATATCGAGGTTAAATAATTGAAAATAACATATATAAATTTTAAAAAAATTGAAAATAAGTGTAAATAATTTAATTTGAACATTATTGCCATTTTTCATGTTTACAATATAATCTAAGTGTCTTTTACGTTCGACTGGACGATAGCGACCTCTGCACGGCCATCGATACAATCTCGACACATTACAGGATCGATAAAACAGCATCCGACTGCGTTCATTCTTGCACATGCGTGGTAAAACGCGGCAATTTTTAACGATTTTATTTCAATTATAAATCGCCTTCAAAATAATAGTTGAATAATTATCCGCTAATAAATATCCAATTCTACAATAAATGGACAATAAATATACAGAAAAATATGATTTGTTTATTGAGTACATTCGGGTATGGATATTAATGTGTCATTCATTACATATTCATCCCGTCAACGTTCAACGATCTATTTTTACAATTCTTTCATTTTTAACCAAATTGCTCTTAATCCTTCTATCCAGCGTCCTTATTTCAAAACGAATGAAGAATTAAGATAAATCAATTTTACAATCAAGAAACACAAGAGATCTTGTGAGCGTCGATATGATAAAAACAAAGCGTTTTCTATTACAGTTATATGTACAATATTGTATTTTGTGCCTATGAATTTTTTAACGTTTACATTGTTTATGAGGTAGAAGTAATTATTAATTGTACACGAGGTACAAGTAAATTACTAGACAGCGGATCTTTATGCAAAATAAATGTTTTTTACCTGAATTTCAACAAACTCGAGTAGAATAGAAATTCATTTTCATTCTTAATATGTTTAACAGGTTGAAAATGATCCTAACAATATCTATAAATTTTTCGAATCTTGTCACTGTTTCAAATTACACCTACTGGTTTTCGTCGTACGAATTTATATGCGTAAAAATCCGCTTTCTAGTTATTACGATGCAGCCTTGATCGGATGTAGAACTTTGTACGGATTGAGAATACCGTTCGGATCCATAAACTTCTTGAGGTCGTGCATCAGCTCGATCTCGGACGATGATCTACTCATATGCAGGTACTTGGTTTTGGTAAATCCTATACCGTGTTCAGCGCTAACACTGCCGCGTAGGCTGGACACATATTCGAAGATGAATGGTTGCAATTGCGCCGCGATGTCGGGTTCGTAGTTCGGTATCGAAACTTGCACGTGAATGTTTCCGTCGCCTGATTTATACAAAAGATAATCAAACATTACAACACCAACACCGTTGTCGACGGATCAATTTGCTAAGTCATACCTAAATGGCCGTAACCAGAGATCCTTATGATGCGTGGATCGCGCACGCGATCCCTGAGCACCTCGATCACCTTATAGAAGGACGGCAACGGTATCGAGATATCGTATTTGAACACGTATCCTTCGCGCAGGATTCCCTCGCTAATACGTTCTCTGAGCGACCATATATTCTGCGCATAAAACAAGGCGAAACCATTTCTCATATCGTCTGTAAAATGAAACTTCTTCGGACACTTTATCTTCGTTGGAGGAACGTTTGATCGGCATGCTATGGTAAACAAGGATAAGGACTCGATGGAATTCAATTTCCCTGGGTATCAGGTTCTGTGTTACTCGAATTACTAACTTTTACTTTAGCAGGGTCCGACGTTAGCGTACCATCCTCGATCACATCATCCGCGAGCGCCTTCTCCACGAAGAACGCGAGCTTCTCTTCGTCGTGAGTCGCGTTGCTACCGGAAGTCTCCAACAGGATATAAAAATCGTGTCCCCCGGGCACCGAGGTCAGCGGACTTTTCAAGCCGAACGCGTCCATCGAGACGTCCAACGACAACCTATCCATCATCTCGTAGGAAGACAGGATCTCCCCAAGTTCCCTCTTGGCTAGCTGAAACGCTTTCAGGACCTTGTCGAAACTGTTCAGGCCTGGAAGCGCAACGGATATCTCGCGCGTTATCGACGAACAAACGGAGGAAGGCGTTGAAATCTTTTCTCCGGTCTAATACCTAAAAACGCGACGTTCACCGCTTTCGGAAGAGGAGGACATTGGATGGCGACTTTCGTCACGATTCCCAGGGTTCCCTCGGACCCTATGAACATATGCTTCAGATGGTAGCCGGTGTTGTTCTTCTTCAGCGTGTTCAAGCAGTCGATCACGTCGCCGTTCGCCTTCACCTGTAACAAATATCGTCTCGAGATCGTGCCGACAATCGACGGAGACTCGATGGAGGAGTTTCACTTGTTTCCCGAAGAAAGGTGTGCGATCTATGGCGGATGTTATGGTTTTCACTGTACGTTTCTGGGGCCATCGCGAATGTTTGACGTTTCCGCTCGAATACTTTAGGAAAACTCACAGCTTCGAGACCAAGCACGTTCCCGTGCAGATTGCCGTAGCGAAGAAGTCTCAGACCGCCAGCATTCGTCGACACGCAACCACCGATCAAGCAACTACCTTTAGCGCCGAGATCGATTGGCATCATCAAGTCGACGTTCGCCAAATGATTGTCCAGCTCCTCTAACACGCAGCCGGCTCCGCAGGTTAACACCCCTACCGTTTTAAGCATCGTGAGGAAAGAGTAACGGTGGGATCTCCTAAAGGTGTCGGAGTCTCCTAAGCGCGTCTGGACGCGACAGTTTACGATCCATACTCCATTCGTCGTATCTTCCTGCTGTGTGTTCAGACGCACAGCATAAACGGATTATGGATCCCAAAACGGGGCGTCCAGACGCGCTTAGACGATCCCACCAGGGGGTAGACTCTTGTTTCCAGGATTGCAAGGGTGAGGGGCGCGCTAGAAAAAATGTCTCCCTTAAAACTCCTACTTCTACGTTTACGAGACGTAGTTTGTATTATTGCTGCTGCTGATATGTTTAAATATTTTCTCTTGCCGGTTCTACAGTTCTTAGATGCTCCACTTTCCGTATATTTGGTTTGTACTTGCAGGCTTTGAATTGTAATTAAATCTGAAACGTCTGCTTAAAGATTCGACAATATCATTCAATTCCATTCTTACTTAGTTTGTTGTTCAATTGTACGTGGACATTTGAACGTGCTTGCATTGTATGGTGAGAAAAATGTGAGATGCACCACGGTGCAGTCTCCTTCAAAAGTCCTATTTTTACGTTTACGACCAGTATGCGCAGCTTTATGCCTCCGAATAATGCAAATTACGCCTCGTAAATGTAAAAATAGGTCTTTCGAGGGCAATCGCGGCTTAGATTGATCTTTTACTTAATATCTTTTCTAGAAACGAGTCTACCCCCTTAAAACGATTCGTCGATCGCTCGGCCAGCCAAACACGCTTTCTCCCGAGTCGCGATGCAATTCTCGTAATATACGTTTACCAACCTGCCAACTCGTTCGTTTCGATGATCTTATTCATCAGTTTCATCGAAACAACGATCTCGTCGAATACTGGCACGCTGCCCCCAACGAGACCGGTGTTGCCGCTTTGAGGACACACGGCCAACCGATTCTCGTTGCAGTATTTCAATATGGCCGACACTTCCTCCGTGGTCTTTGGTTTTAAAACCAGACTGCTCTTCCCTGCAATCAGACGTTGCGGAAATGTTTGTCTAGATCGAATCTACGATAGTAATTACGATCGCGATGTTACATGTTTGATTAAATCTCCTTTTTCTTTCTCTTATCTCGAACCAGTTAAAAGTGATTTGTATTGTAAGCTTGTTTCTTCCAGATAGGATCTAACGACGCGATTGTTTTCGTCCGTGGAAAATACGGAGACTTTAGTAATTAGTAATGTATGTACGGTTAAAATATCGTTATTGTCGTTTGTTTGGTTTCTTCGTTGTTCTTCTTGGTTTTGCGGTTTCTCATATTAAACTGCGTGAATTTTGTCAAATTAATTCGATCGTTTCCACCGTTTCACCTTACCTCTGACGATTTTCGAGTAATCTATGTTGTAGCCCTCGCATTCCTCAAGGTCCGAGATCACCCTGTTCCGATCGAGCAGATCGTTGAAGAAGGACACATGCGTGTTCTGGATGCTCGCGTAAGGACCCCGTTGTATTTGGTACCTGTCGGAAGTGAACGCCGGCTTCGCGTTCGCGGAGAAAGAACGGAAAGCCGAAGTGGTGTACAACGTGCGGGACAATCCGCGGAGATTCATCGTTTCTGCAAAAATAGATTTCGTATTCTTCTTTTCGATGGAACACCATCGAAGTATATCCACCCTAGGCTATAGTCGATCTCTCATTTGCAAATCTGACGATCGTCGCTACAGGCGCGCAAGGGAGGGACCACGCGACCCCCGAACGCGTCTTCATGATTAATCGGTCCTCGTTCTGTCAAGCTTTCCCGATAAAAGTTGTCCTCGTTGGCCGCGGTTCATATTCCACGATTTCGGTAAATTTAGGTGTCCGGAATGATATTCTCGGAACGAGGGCTCTCCGTTAATTGAAACGTGACATTTCTGTAACGCGGCTAAAGATCGCGCGAGGCGAAAGTGATTTAGGACGATCCGCGACTAGAATATCTACCGGTTTCTCTTGAATCGCAAAATAAATATCGATATCGTTGAATTCGTAAATCGTTTCGTTGCAGCGGTAGTAATATAAGCTTAATCGACCCTTTTTCAGCCCTTTTTCAGATTGACACAGTGACAAAAAATTAAACAGTTATTTTTCGATGTCTTTTTATTGAAATTGATGAGTAGACTGCGAATCTTTATGCAGTTATAGGAAAATTTTAGAAAATTGAAGATGTCAATATACTATTTTCATCTAATAAAATTATTAAGAGAGGAAATAACATTCTATTCGGTCTCTATATCTTGCAATCGACGCAGACAATTTTTATTTTGCATAAAAATCCGCAGTCTATTGACGAGTTAAGATTTTCATCTTAGCTTTTTAAATTTACCTACGAATAACAGAACAGTATAACTTATTTCGGGAAAACTGTATGAAATTGACACGAGGAAAGGATGAGAGCGAAATGTTACATAGACACGTCCCCGTGAATTTTAACAACTTAGGTCGGTCGGTAAGATGTACAATGATCCTTTTATTTACGGAGCAAATGAACAAAATCCTGTTTATCGCGAAACATACCGTTTATCCCTCCATATTCTTATTTTTGAAAAGAATCCTGAGGACTCCGTTAATACTTCGATCGCCTATTGAACTTATCTCTTATTAGTAGACAGCGGATTTGACGCATTTACGACAATAATGAATAGATATAATTTAAAACGGTGAAAATGTTGGAAAAATTCAACTCTTTGCACTGAAGAAATGTTTCATATCCGAGTTAAAATAGCTCCGACTGTAAAGGGTTTCGAAAGAAAATTTTCTATTTCGCTCGCAGTTTGCTGAAAATGTTTATTTCGCACAAAAGTCCGGAACGAAATTTTTCGAAACGAATCTAGAGGAGATATGATTTATTTAGTTCTGAACAGAAAGGTCGGTTGCCAGACCAGTGTCCCCTTTCGAAGGAAAGAATCAACAGGTTCGTTCGACGCAGCTAATGTACTTAACTTTTAATTACTCGCATACGATACACAGTCTCTCAAAGCTTGAAAAATTTAGTGTTTCAATATGAACAAAGTGTCAACTAAAATAAAAAATCTTTATGCATTCATGGCTTCTGAAAATGTTCAAGAAAGGGTAGAATATAAAATTCGACAGAATTTGGTACAATTTTTAATGATTATATTGCAAAGGCTACTACCACTGGAAATAAGATTCTATTTTATATCCCGCATTCTTCAAATCCGCCTACAAAAATTGGTAATTGCATAAACATCCGCTGTACCGAAGGCACAAATCGTCGATACACATTCTCGAGCGAATGCTTTCAACGAAAATATTCGCGGTATGCTAACGATGTTGCGCAAGGGTTACTCGGCGAGATTAATATTCGCTGCCGAGTTTCCCGGGTTCGAAAGGATCACTGAAGAAACTGTTGGACCCGAGAGGTCTGCTCGCGAGCAATTAAAAAGAATAAACGAAAGAGCGATGGAGGGTGCGTGATCCTCAAGATAGAGAAAAGGAAGAGGGAACGTTCGTGTTGGAACGGAGGGATCGCGGTCGCATGTGGAGGACCAGGCGTGGCGTAATTACGTGCCCTCGGCTGCTTCCATTTTCTACACGCTAACTCCTGATCGACGGACATCGAATATTATAATCCACGATTATGGGCAACTCCCCTCCTCCTCCCTCCTACTCCCTCTCCCCCCTCCTTTTTCTTGATCGCCGCGCCCCCCCCCACCTTCGACGCGTGTGTGTCGTTCAAGAGGATTCGCGAGGAGGCGACGCGTGGTTGAATTACGATTCCCGCGTGAAGAACGGTGGGGAAAATAAGGTCAGGGGTAGAGGGGTTGAAAGTGTGACAAGGAAGGATGGTCCGAGAGAGAGAGAGAGATGAACGGAGATGCAAATCCGTATCGGGTAGAGGGAGGGGGAAGAGGACAACGCGAATGGAAAACAGAGAAGCCAACAAGGAGGCTAGAGTGGGAAGGGGACCAATCGTCGCGACGACTGAACGCTGTACGTTTCTTTCTTTGTGTGAACGTAACCGGCTTCCCGATACGTTCATGTGCCGCTCTATATGTGTGTACGGACACGCTCGCACACGTCTACTCCTTTCGTGTGCATGTACAACTCAACATTCGAATGGCTCCTTGATTATAACACGGGGGGACCAACACAACGATCGACGAGTACCCACACGAACGATACAGCTGTATACGTACACGAGGAAACGGTTGCGTATAGATAGGAGGAACGGTTGTGTATATTGGTGTCGGCCAGTATACGATATACATAGCGGTTCTCGCACGGGAGGGACGCATGCGCGACACCGCCGACGGGACCGCGAACGCTAATTTCTTAGTGGCGGCTCGAATCATTAACTTGTTACCTTGGCAACCCCGGTCGACCTAAACCATTGGCTGCCACGTTCCCCCACCTTCCCCCGTTCACACGCTCTATCGGTCGAACGAGAAACTAGCGTGCCTCGCCGCCACGCTTCCTCCCGCGGAATATATTGTAATTTTCTTAACCTCGCCGCGAACCGGACTATAGGCTGTTGCCGTTTCTCTCAGCCCACGCGCACGCACACACTCATCCAACCCCTTTCCCCGAACGATGTACTCGTGTGTGTGTGTTAGAAAGGGTGGGAGCGAGGGAGCGTCGCTGAGAGAGGGAGAAAGAACATGCCGCCGTAGGGACGTGGTTGATAGAAACTGGCGCGGCCACGACTCTTCCTACCCTTCGACGCGCCAACGTCCTACAGTCCTGTGTTTCTTTGTCGAAATCCGTGACCGGTATTGGAAGATCACCGATAAATCGCGTCTCGATCGTTTTCAGACTGCCCCCCCTCACGGATTTTTCTTCCTCGGAAAAGTTCTATATAAGCAAGACATTATTTTTCCATCGTTATCGAAAAAAGAATAGAGAAAATTTAGTTGTTCTCGAGGATACGGACGATACTCGGCGACGTATCCCGGACCGATACGGTCGAGTGGTCCGAAAATAAGTCTGTCGTTAGAATCAATTAAGATCTCGAGCTTAAGATCGATACGGGGAAAGAATTGTTATGGCGCAATGTAGAAGATCTCCTTCGTCATTCCCCATTGGAATCGCAGTTTTAGCGGGCCAAGTCAGACGATCGAATACAGGACATTCCAGGTAGTCGATATGTATTCGCGCAAGCCAGTATGTGTCGCCTTTCGTTTTCTGAATGGCGACAAAAATGCAGGACACACTTTCTACGGATTGGACAGACGTCCACCACATAGACACGGAAGACCAATCGCGAACGAAATCGCTGTACGGGGTTTCGAGCAGGGCTGTAGAAGCTCGGCTTAGAAACAGCTGTGACAGGGGCGTAACTAGCGATCTTGAAATCTGGGCGCTACGTGTACGAATGTAAAACGTTGATACAAAAATATTTCATCGAGCTGCGATCATACATATACTTGTGATATATTCAATTTTAATGTACTGCATTGGATGTAACGTAACGTAGTAAATAATTGTCAAATTTTCTATATGTGTTACAGTGTCCTACAATCGGTCTTTACAACACACAAGAGAAAAAATGACATTAGTATTCGACGATATGCTTCTTTGAATTTGAATTTTTTTACATAAATGATTTTACTGACCGAGATCGTATATCTACCTGGCGTTAACACGAGAATGAACGAGATGCAAATTTTCCTGGATAAGAGAAGAAACCGATGGGGACACATTTGACGCTTTTGCAGATGTTTCGGTGTAATAAATAAGAGCGATCGATACGAACGACTATAAACAAAAATATCGTGTGTCTGTCCGGGGTGAGCATTCGGGTTCGTTCGTCCCTGATGGTATCGTCGAGTATACTGCAAAATATTCCGCGGACTATAATCGCGTGTACGTGTATCAGGGAGCGTGCGTGCGTGTTGGTCGATGGTATCTGTGTGAGGGAGAGGTGAGAGTATGAGTACCGTTACGGGGCATGCGCCTGCAGCCACCATATCCAATGGCCCCGCCTTTCACAGCGCAAACGATGCCTTTGGGATTTGTCCTCGCTGGACCAATGGGCGAGCGAGGATACCGTACGGTACGGGAGAGGTGAGGTTATAAGTGTCGGTGTGGTGGGGTGGGCTTGACGGGAAGAAGGGGAGGGAGGAACGGAGAGAAGCGAGGGGTTCCGTGGATCGTGTGGGAGCAGGGAGGCAGACAACGAATGCGACTACGAATGCTCGCGAAAGCTCGCGACGTCAACGTATAAGAAAAACTTTCTTTAAAATTCGTCCAGTGTTTGTTGTTATTCCCTTTTTCTCGAAGACGATAGTGCACGATAGAGAAGTTCGGCCGTGTTCATAGTGGATCGGTGGTGGTGGTGATTGTTCACGGCGTGTTCGAAAACGTGATAGGTGTGACTGCGCAGTCGCCATGTGAGTACCTGAAACAAGTTCCTCAAACTCTCTGTGCCAGTCTCGTGCGGTTTCGATACTTTTTAATCCCCCTGTACACCCGTATCCGTCCCTGCTTTCCGAACCGATCAATCGTCATGTGTACTCAGGCATAACCTCAACGGATACTTGCCGAGAGACAGTCATCGAGTATATAACGACTACGGTGTGTTACGTCCCGCCGGATCTTCGAACGTGCTTTATTTTGTAATCCAATATGTCGGCGTTAGGGACGCGCTGTACCGTTTTCGACGAGACGCGATTCTTCTCTGTGCTCCTCCGCGAATCACGGTTCCCTCGACGGGTAAATGTACATTGCAGAAAACACGAGAACGCCGCGCGTGTTGTTATTATCATTGTACCTCGTTATTACCATTATGGCGAAATCCATGTTGTCAACCGCCCCCTATCACCAGTTGTTTCTCCCCTTCTCTCTCTCTCTCTTTCTCTGTCTCTCTTATTTTTCTTTCCCCCCTTCTTCTTCCCTCCCCCTTCAGCCCGCCTTTCAATCGTATTTCCCGCTCAGAGAAATGCTCTCCCCTCTCCCGTCGACCCTCCTCGTCGTGCCACTAATTATGGTGGTACATACTGGCGGGACGACATTTTGTTCCTTCATCTCCGATCTCAAGATGGACCGTGTTCGTATTCTCGGTTCGTCGATATTTTCAAAGGTTTTTCGCCAACGCAGGTCTCTTCCTTACCGTTCGAGAAACGATTTTTTTTTAGACTTGCCTCTCTGAGATTTACTGTCCTTTGTTTTTACGACCCTCGGTGGACCACGGATGCTTATGTGAATTTGTAGTTTTAACTTTGAATTACTCGCATATAGTTTAATTACAATATTGAAACATTAAATTTCGAAGTAGTTATTTTACTAGAATAAAAATTGATTTATGTTTGAACTCTGTATAGAGTTCTATGTAAACAGTTCTGTAGAAAATGGAGTGCGAGTAACTGAAGGTTAAGAAACAGTCTATGTTTTTATTATATTTTATTCTTTTTATGGCTCTTGGTGGACGACGGATGCTTATGTAAATTCATAGTTTGAACTTTTAATTACTTGCATATAGCACTTACAATTTCGAAACATTAAATTTAGTGTGCCGTCCACGCTAGAAAATATCTATTTTGCATCGAAGTAGTTATTTTACTCGAATAAACATTGAACTAAGTTGGAGTCTGTATAGAGTTCTATGTAAACAGTCCTGTAGAAAATGGAGTGCGAGTAACTGAAGGTTAAGAAACAATCTATGAAAACGAATTTTATTTCGTTCGGGACTAAATATTGTATCTAGGATGCGATCTCTCTCGGTTACATATTGTTTATGTTTTACAGGTTAGGAGACGCTCTATGTGTACATAAACATTAGAATTTCTATATAGTGTTACGAATAAATATTTCTGTTCGATGTACTTACACCCACTTGTTCAACTGTTTTATATATGTCTCGTAACTATTATTGGACACTGTTACCAGTACACCGTTTTTAAATGTTTACAAAATAGCTAAGGTCATCGGTGTCGCAATTAGAATTTGAAAAATAAAGACTTTGCAAATTGTTTCTAAATTGCAATCTAATAAAACGTGCTCTGTTATATCGTACACCTCTATATATGTAGAAAATCAATTTCCAAATCCGAACGATACACGTTTTCGGTTTTATCTTGTTTTTTAGCTTAATAACTGTACAGATAAATAATTAAACGATATTTATTACCGAAAATTTTTGTTCTCGTCGTTTTTGTAGAATTTCTGAACATTGCCTGCAAGACCCGTTTGAAGGTTATCTCTGATTTTTATGGCGCAAAACACTTGTAAAAATTCACTATGTATAAAGTGAAAAGAATATTTATCAGCTAGCTAAGGAATGCTAACGTTGATGTACAAAATTGCATATTTAGTTTTATAATATACATGATGATTTCGTACGAGAATGCGAAAGGTATCGCAAGCAAAATTTCATACGTTCGTGTAAAATTAATTAATTTCTATTTCGTTGAATATTTACGAAGGACAACTATCCGCAGAACACTTACATTGTTTAGTAAAAAACTGGTCACTTTGAACACCTCACTTTCGCACTTCTCTCGTCAGTATAATCGAACACTTGTAATTCACCGAGATTCGAAATTAAACTGGTGATAATCCACGTGTAGCTGAAATATTAAGGTTATGAATGATCACTATTACAGATATATCTATAACGTAATGGAATATTTTCTATATATCGTAACACGAATCATGAATGGTGCTGCATTGAAAATCTATGAGCTCGACACGCGTGTACGATTGTTTAATGTTTTAACAATCTGTACACAGATTTGTATAAGATTTTAAATATGAATATGTACACACTTATCATATATATATATATATATATATATATTACTTATAAATATATATTACTAATAGTTGAAATCAATTATTTGCACGAATAGTATCAAATCATATTACTAGACTCGGATCTTTATGCAAAATAAAAATTGTCTGCATTGACTGCAACAAATAGAAACTGAATCAAATAATATTTCTTCCCTTAATGATATTAATAGAGGAGAAATCATATGTTGATATATTCAATCCTTTAAATTTTTTAATAATTTTCAATTTTGTCTACTCAATTTTTTGCTATAAACACATAAAGTCTACTGTCTAATAATTACAAACAAATTCATAGAATACACATTCAATCGCTCTGCTCGTGTATAAATGATTTGAACGTATTTTATTTATATAATGTGTTCTCCTACTTCGAAATGAATCCGAATAAGAAAGAACGATTTTGTTTTCAGGTGCTGCAAGTTGAAAAGATTAAAAGTGGTAATTTAATGAAAAACATCTATATACAATGGCAAGGAAAAAAGACATTCATTTGCTGAAAATATAATAACGGAGAAAGAAACACTTCTTTTCGAAAGGAAGTTAAATTCTAAATAATAAAAAGGTGTTGGAAAACATGACAGATGTTAAACCAATTGGAATCTCTCAAAATCAGCCACAACAAACGCAACAGCAACAACAACCTCAACAGCAGCAGCAGCAGCAACCTCAACAACAGCAACAACAACAGCCTCAGCAACAAATGATGATTGCAACCCATGATATACAACAACAACAAAATGTACAGCAACAGCAGCAGCATGTTCAGCAACAATCTGCTCAACAGCAACAAGTACAACAATCCCAGCAACAAGTACAGTCTCAGCAGGTTCAGCCGCAACAACAAATTCAGCAGCAAGTGCAATCCCAACAGCAAATGCAAGTTCAACAACAGGTTCAACAACAAGTTCAACAGCAAGTTCAGCAACAAGTGCAACAGCAAGTTCAACAACAGCAGCAGCAGCAGCAGCAGCAGCAACAGCAACAGTCTCAGCAGCAGCAATCCAATAGCGGACAGCACAATGTTGTTCCCACGCAAGTGCAAGTGCAGCCGCAGGTAGCAGCGATTATGCCTCAGCAGCAGGTGAAAATTAAAGAATAAAAAACAAGTTTAGGATGTACCAAGGTGGAATTTGTAAAATTATCAAAATTTTATAGGGTGCTGTTGCGGTATCGATGCAACATCAACAACAAGGTGTCGGTGGAGTATCTATGACTCTATCCGGTCAACCAGGAGCAACGACTATAACTACTATGGCTGCTCATCCGCAAGCAGTACAAGTTATTCAACAACCCATGCAAAACCAAGCATATCATTTACAGCAGCTTTATAATACTCAAGGAACTCCACTGTTAATGCCAGGTAACCTGGCTCTTCATCCAGCAGGAATCAACCCTTCGTCTATACAGGTACTTAAACTCTCCGATGATGCTTTACGATCTTATAGACTCGCAAATTCTCTTCTAAGTAAGATACTTTACAGGTGATAACAGCTGGTAAACCATTTCAATCGGCTGCTCAGCTTACACCTCACATGTTGACTACTGCATCGACACCGGGTCAGGGCGGTGGTCATCCTGCAGGCGGTGGTACTAAAGTACAAGGATTTCCTACTGGTTACTTACCGGTGCCTACTTCCGCTACGCCAGGAGGAGGACAGACCTTAGTGTTCGGGCAACTGGGAGTATTAGGTTCTCCGCAACCACCTCAATCTCTACAACAACAACAGCAGCAACAGTCTGCAGCCAAACAAGATCAAGTACAAAAGGTATTACTGCACATCAACCCTCAGTCTAATATACAGAGTGGATCACCAGATATTACAGTAATGTCCAACTGTAAGTCTTGCTGAAAGCTTAGCTGTATGTTGCTACGCTACCCATTCCACTTTATTATTATTATTATACTTGACGAGAAATGTTTGGATGGAGATTAAATAGTTTCAAGGGGTATACATACCGATGTTATTAGTTTTTTCATTCAAACAATAAATCAAAGTGGTAAATCAAGGTGGTAAAATCTGGCGACCCACCCTGTACACATATATTTTGCACACGTACAATGTTTCACGCGCATATCATTCCTGATTCTTTTTAGTATACCACATGCCCAACAGCTACACAACCCGGCGGAAGAGGTGGCATGCAGTTCGCACCGTGGCAATTGACGCCGCAAGTAGCATGGACAGGAATTCAACCCCCAGCATTTCTTACGAATCAAATATTCATACGAGGTCCTAATCAGCCCGATATGTTTATACAGAGTCCGCAACCGATTCAAGCTCACAATGGTTAGTTTTAGCGTTCGTATCGAATATATCGTACGATCGAGACGCAAGATAACATGTTCCTCTTGTACATCCAGCACTAGCGACACAACAACAAATTCAGGGAGTGCAACAGATTGCTTCGGCGAGCGCGAAACCAAAGGTAATGGATATACAACAGCAGCAGCAGCAACAAAGTAAGCAAAGCACAGGTGGACAACGACCGTTGAGTATTTTGCCGTCCTCCCTGCAAGCAGTACAAGCTGCCAATATACGAGCTGCCAGTTCCGTTTCCACGCAAACAGTTCACGGAGTTCAAGCCACGGTATATGCACAGGTTACTATGAACAAGCAATAGTTGAAAGAGTCGGTTTCAGCTGCTGCGATTATTCGAGTTGCCTGATTCAAAATTTCTCTGTTTGCGTGTAATGAAACAAAAAATGTTTGCTTTTGTATGTTCTATATAACGTAGAGTGGAAAAGGAAGTGGTAGCGGCGGTAAAGGCCGCGGTAAACCACTACAATCGCCGCAGCAACCGCAGCAACAGTCACAGCAAACGATGCAACAACAACACCAACAGGTTTTTATTCAACAGAAGCAGCACACGCAGCAGCAACAGCAAATGCAGCAACAGTATCAACAGCAACAAGTGCAACCGTCGCAACAGCAAATACAGCCTAAACCCATAATGAGTCAGTTTACATTTTCTATACGTGATTATTTTTAACCCTTTACACTCGGAGCTACTTTAACTCGAAAATTAAAAGCATCTCTTCCGACCCAGAATATTTCCATTCTCTATGATTTTTTAACCCTTTGCACTCGGAGCTATTTTAACTGCAAAATTAGACATTTCTTTTAATAATCCTATTAAGCTGAAACTAATACACATTGATGTCCTTAAATATTTTTAACATGTTCATTCCTTTAAATGTACGTGCCCATTTTTCTCCTAAATGAACACATCTAATAATGTAAACAATCTATTAGAATATCAGAATCACCACTCGAGTGCTAAGGGTTAGCAGATTCGTTGAGTATCTAAACGGTGTCCGTTTCCCTTTTAGCAAACATGGCCATACAGCAGCAGCAACAGCCTGGTGTAGTCCTTGGAGAACGGCCGATCATGCCTGTGGTATCCGTAGGCGGTGTAGGGGTTGGTGTTGGAGTTGCCACCACGTCTCAAATGAGTCAAGTACAACAGTCACCGATGTCCACAGTACAACAGTTGCCACTACAGGTAATGAACAACATTACATTCTTTTCTATTAGGTCGTTGGATATGAAATGTTCGATTTTGAACAATAACGTTAAAAAAAATCACATGTTTCTTGATTGTATCATGGTATACATTGAATTTTTTGGTCACTCACATGCTTCATTTACAACAACCTAAGAGATTATACGATGCGAATATTCATTCTGCGATAAAATATATTTCAGGCGATCAATTCGACAATAATTGGTAGTCAAATAGTTAGTGGGACGTCACAGGTTCAAACAATGTCCATGGTAAACCAGTCGACAGATCAGCAAACCCACGATAATAGCAATTCTACTATAATGATCACATCGCCCGATCGTAACCATCAAACAGAGTGTTCCTTAATATTACCAGGCACTACGAATATCGCAATTACGAACGACGACAATATTAAACCACTTATGAAGAAAGAAGACACCATGCCACTTACGATAGAAGAGATCACAATATCGCAGCCAGAAGCAACAGGTTGGTTTTAGCGAGAAACAATATATATATATATATATCTCTCTCATGTTCGATGGAAATTCTTACCTATACGTTTTCTACAGATGGGGACCAATGTAAATCAGCTATAAAGGATGAAGAAAATTTATCCATCAAGCCAGAAGATAAACCGTGCAACAATCCTTTGGCAGGATTGGCGAACACAATTAATTCCATAACGAATGGTGTTAACAGCGAAGAGTCTGCAGCATTACCTATCTCGGTATCGGTTACTGCGAACAGTAAACATGTGCCTCCAAAAGCAATGGTTAAACCGCAAGTTCTTACGCATGTAATAGAAGGTTTTGTCATACAAGAAGGTAAAAAGAACTGAGTTGGATACATAATATGCAATATACGATTTACAATATTTATCCTTATGAATATATCTGTTTCAGCGTCTGAACCATTTGCTGTTAATCGAACGTCATTAAATAATACAGTTAGTCAAGATAATAGTAATATTTTAAATCGTAATAATAGTTCTTCGGAGAAAGAGAATCACGATGAACCGCCGAGTAAGATTTTAGAAAGCTAATATGTATTTTTTCCGTGGAGATTCACATTGAAATCGTGTTGTTTAATGAAATGTTTTATTCCTCGCAGGGAAAAAGCATGCGCCGAATTATCCCAGCGATGAGGATGGAAGTAATGCTCAAATCGGAAAGTGTGAAACATGCGGTAATTTAGTAGACGAGCAGAATATTAAATTCAAGAAGGAGAAGCGTTTCTGTTCCACTGGATGCGCAAAGAGGTTCGTAGAAATACAGAAGCAATCGGGAAAGTACACTCCCGTCCATAAGTTGCTGGACACTTATTCAAAGTTCGAGGCAGACGATTTTTTGTTAAAGGAGTTATATTATAAGATAAAAATGGTACTTACTAATTTTTTATAACGTAGAAAACATGCAAATTAAATCTGATCGAAATTAGTACTTGCTAATTCTTTTTTCAATTTTCTAAAATTGATGTGTTATTTTCAATTTCCTGAAATTCTTTAAAACTTTTTCTAATGTAGAGTACATGCAAATCAAATCTGATCGAAGTATCATCCTATATTCCCGAAATTTTAATTATTATTCTTATATTTTGTAATTTTTCAAATTTAAGTGGTGGTAATTGTTTTTAAATTCGCTTCTAGACCTGTCCATAATTATCCCACAATTTCTTAATCTCTTTTTTCCAAAATTATATGTATATATTTAATTTTCCATTGAAATGTTATTGCGTACAATAGCTACGTCTAATAAAAATAAAACAATCCAATCAAGCTGGAAGCTTGTATTATTTAATTACCATCTTGTTGAACGGTAAGTAAGAATCCGGTGATTTATGGACGGGAGTGTACATTGATTACATTAGAAATTGTATTAACGTGCGAATTAATGTAAAGTAAGTTCTTGAGTTATTTCGAACATTAATCATCATAAATTATGAATGAAATAGCAAAAAACGCGAGGTGAGAGACCGAGACGGAGGAGAAAAACAGTGGACTGAGATGGAGACTGAATCAAAGAACATCGACGGCGATATGATCAAGAAGAATGGAGAAGAGAAGTCATTGTCTACCACAACTACTACGTCTTCTGTCGACGAAATACTGCCAAAAGTTAATCCTGTTAAGTGGACGGTAAGAATATCACGCACCCATAGTTTATAGCTAAATAATACTATTCAGATACACTGCTGTGCAAAAGAAAGAAGCACCCGGCCATATAAATATTAAAATAGAAAAGCGTCAAAAATCAAATAAGAACACAGTAAGTTTTGAAATAGGATTCCGCTGTTTAATTGAATAGTTCTGAGAATATATGTGTTATTGCGGATTATCTAATACTTTAAATGCAATAAATCAATCATTGTACAATACAATTTCTACATAAAGATATATTGTTTGTCATTATATCTTATAATTATACTGGGTGCTTCTTTCTTTTGCACAGTAGTGTAAATAATACAATATTAAATAATACAAATATCTTGTGTGATACATAATAGGTTGGCGAAGTATGCGACTTCATACGTGGTTTGCCAGGCTGTGCGGACTACGCGGAAGATTTTGCTATTCAAGAGATAGATGGTCAAGCACTTATGTTACTCAAAGAAGATCACCTAATGTCAGCTATGAGCATCAAATTGGGACCGGCGTTGAAAATTGTTGCGAAAATTGACTCGATGCGCGTCGAATCATTGTCGAATTCTAATCCCACATCTAACAACTCATAAATGATTTACTGCTTGAGATTTTTATCTTCAAAATTTCAAGTTGCAGCCTATGGGCTACAGGGTTTGTGCAAGTATTCGATCGGATTATAGATTTAAGATTTCTAAGACAGCATAAGATGTTTTTATGAACGTACAACTCTTTATGTTTCGTTCTGGTTTCATTCGATTCCGATGAAAATCCTTTTCTCGTTTCATAGATTGGTATATCTATCAGTTACTAAGAGCATTAGTACTTCAGAATATACCGATACGGTTTAAAGGTCGATCTCTGTAAGACGATATTTCGAGCCTCGTACTATTTCTTGGTATGCTAAAAAGGAGTCTCCGAGTTTTTTTTTGTTTTTTTTTTTGACGTATACTGGTAAAATCACAGATTTATATAATTATTTTCTTTTCGATCGGTCTTACATTGATTGATTTTCGTATGTGTAAATAAAACTCATTCTCCTTGTTTTTCTTAATTTCAAGTGTATCTATATCGCATCTAAGAAATTTTTTAGACTACCATTTTACGAAGTATGGTTGGCTAGAACTATCAAGAAACTGAGTACAAATTATGTCCATTACAAGAGAAAGAAGAAAAACGTTGTATATATACTATCCGGCATATAAGCGATGTATTTTGTACTCGAAAATTACTTTTTGGAAGGTGTACAAAAATTTATTGCCTTCTGTAAGACTTAACAATAATTCTGAAAGGAGATCAGGCATTTTTAAAAAGAAAAAAGAAGAAGTTAGGCTTTACGATGAATAGTAACTTATGTGCTTGACAATTTCAAATCGAGATATAGGACGTTTGAAGCAACATAATTAACATTATCGACCATGTACTTTGTAAATGTATCATGTGCACTCACCTTGCATACGTGTAAATATTAAACATAAAATGTTTATTTAATATACAAATTTTATAACATGAAATTTTAGTTATTAACAGAAGTACTCCTACCATTTATAGTGATTTACTTTCGGTTTAAGTCATCAATCGCTGTAAATGAAGAAAGATATATTTCTATTATTTGTATAAAATACGATGTTACGCGAAATGCAAAAACAGTAGATTTATAATCTTATGTAATATTCGATGAACGTCTATCGTGGAGCGTGTACCATTGAAATTTAAAAAGGATATCAATGTGTTATTTATATACTCGTACATTACGATTATGAACAGTGTAAATAGAATATTTATTCCCTAAGCATTTATTTGGTACATATATATTTAATTCTGCATTGAATCACACACTACTCGGCAACTATATTACAAAAAAGATCATTTCAAAAATCCAACACAATATTCGTATGCATAACGTGCATAGTACTTTTTTCTTTTTATATTACAACTATTACTTTTGCTTTACAAGAGCGAGGTAATTAAGACATTATCGACAACATAATACTTAGGTAAAACAGCACTCATTACAAAACGAAATATATTATATAAAGCACATTCGTTCTATGTCAAATTTGAAAATCACTCAGGGCTTAATCACACGATATGCCTTTTTATACTTATTTGGAAGACATTATGGTATGGGATGTATACAATTCTGACTTCTCAAATAAAACACATTTTTTCAAATAGTTTATTCATGCTACAATTTCTATATTTGGTAGAAAGTATGAGACGTAACATTTCTTTCAACCGAAAGAAAAGAACCTCCGGTAAATACCAGTACTCGGGGTAGACTCGTTTCTAGGATTGCCCCAAAATCGCGCCCAAAACGATCGCCCTCAAAAGTGCTACTTTTACGTTTACGAAGCGTAATTTGCATTATTCGGCAGTATAGCTCAGTATAGCTTTCGCAGTTTTATTAAAATAGCTACACGCACAGCTTATGCTTCTGAATAATGCAAATTACGCCTCGTAAATGTAAAATAGGATTTTTGAGGGTGACTGCGGTCTATTAGATTGATCTTTTATCTAGCTTTACTTATTTTTATTACTAAAAAAGCCCATTACATTATATCAAGAAATGATTATCAATCCTGGAAACTAGAGTCTACCCCCATGTTTCTTGAACTATTATTTTATTATTATTTATTATAACATAATGTAATATTCATTTTCATACATCTACACTTGCAGATTCATGTTTATCATTATGATTATTGTGTTATTTCAGCAGCTATGTCAGCTAGAGGTCTTCCTTCAGCCAGCAATCCTTCTTCGCTTTGCAATCTTATTTTTTTATGTTGCGGTCGTATATATCGAATATATTCGTATATGCTATAGACAAACATTGCGCCAGTTACTACTGAAGCAGCTATGCAAACATTTACAAATCCTCTGTGCAATTTATCCAAAATATATTCTCTCTTCCTATGTTTCGGCAACATATTTTGTTTATCGAAACTAACCTTTAACTTCAAACTTCCGGCACTTACTGAAAGCCATAAATATGTTCATGAATTCGTTGAATTCTCAAGATTTATTTATATTTTTAATAAATCTTAAACGTAAACGGAAGATAACGTTATCAATTAAAATAATTAATTTATAACTCACTTGACATCGAATAATACATACCTGCCTATGAAGTCAAAAATAACTGAATAAATATATAAATATATATATATTTTTAAAGTACACTGTATTTAAGTTGCAGAAATATATTATTATTTTCTTTGAATCGCTTAATTTTTGGTTAGATTTTCGTGCGTCTTTCACGAATGTATTTTACTGTATACACACGGTGTCCAAATCAAACCTAACCTATGAAAAATAATCGTTATGTAATTTTGTTTTTATAATTCGATGAGAAATTAAATAAATCGAACGTAGAGTATTCGTGGTACTTATTATGAGCTTAAGAATGAAATTTTTGTAACATTATTATTTATTTCTCGAACAATATATACATAATCTGTAATTTAAAAAATAAATTTTACATTTCCACATTTTTCGATATTTACATGATCAGTTAGACACTTAATTGTACAAGATTGTATTCTAGTTTTCTAGGAATTCGTTGAATGTTGTTGCATCTACTTCTAAGTCTATCTCGTCTAAGGAAGGCCCCTCTTGTGTCACTGGTAGCTCTGCAAATGAAAAACATTATGTTCAATCGATAAAGACATTAAGTTCTTCTGTACGACAGTCACGTATGATAGAAACCATACTACGTATCGACCCTGTTGTTTTATACTCTGCAAGTTGCTGTTTAAACACTTCGTCAAATGTTTCTTGTCTTTCCTTCATGGTCTTCTGTTGCTTCTTTTCATGTTGCGATACTCTTTCGACATGCTCGTCAGCTAGCTTTGCTAAAATGAATCGTACGGTAAATTGTTTCGTCACAGGTATCTCCAAAGTTTCATAATTTTCTGAATGTTTTAGTTGAAAATCTTACAGTATTACTGTGTGATATACCTTTAACAATATTTAACTCTGCCAGTTTTTTCTCTTCGTACAGAGCTAACTGAAATCTATGATCCAGTTGTCTACTCTGTAAATCTAATACTTCATTTAAATTCTCCAATCTATAAATAGCTTCCTCTACATCCTCGAACACCTCTTGCAACGTTCCTATAAGATTTAGAAAAAAAATTGCTTATTATTTACTTTTACTTCTCAGGTTTTGCACTCCAAATTCATCCTTTTGCAAATCAATTTCACCCATTAAGGAGTCAGTCTTGATTCCAAGATCAAGGTCAGGGTTCTCAAAAGTGCTAGATAAAAGATGTCTCCCTCAAAAGTCCTACTCTTACGTTTAAGAGGTATATTTCACCATAAAGGGTGAAATTGATGTGCAAAAGGTTGACTTTGATTTGCAGAAGGGTGAATTTGTAGCGCAAAACCTATTACATTTTATCGTTTTTTTTTCAATCGAATATACCTATTTGATCCATTAGATTTTGGATTGAATTATTAATTTTGGGTATGTAAGCTAGAGTACTATTCAGACACGTAATATTCTTCCATTCTTGCTCAAGTTTCTCATAAATAGTTCCTATGAGTTTGTCAGCTTCTTGAGCTTTCCCTGCATTTTCTTCTGCGAGCTCGTGTAACTCGTTCCATTGTAACTGATACCTATGCAGTATGTCAGCTCCGGCATGATAGTTAACATTTCGTGCGTTAGTAGACTTCTTGTGCCTTGGATTCTCGTTAGTAGTTAATCCCCTGATACTAAAATAATAGTAATCATTTTTCCCATTAAATATATTACACCCAGTCGAACAAACAATTTATGCAAAACATTTGTATCTACTAGATTTTGAATTTAGTAGAACAATAAGAAAATGATAAATAAGGAGTTGTTTACCTAGCCGAGATACCCTCTTGCACAGTTTGAAACTTATTACGCAAAGTACCGAACATGATTGTGAATTGTAGTATCAACGATGTAATTAAAAGAGCGAACAATTTTGTGATGAATTATAAGAAAAAGAATACAGGTGTTATACTCTTTATAGACATCGTAATCTTATTAAAGCGTATCTCTTACAGACATATTCAAACGATAATAAGTTAGAGAGAAGTAGAGTTTCGCAATTTGCTTAATTATGGATAGCTTATTAGAGTTTCTAAATAATAATTTGAATACTAGAATGGATCTACTGATATAACCTCTTCTTTAAATTTGCTAATGGAATTATTATACAAGTTTCTGTGTTTCATTAGCAAGTACGAAGGTAATATTATTCTAATTGCCAATTAAACCATAAGTTCTTGACAAAAACACACAACGAACACAATGTAAGTGCTAACGGCAATTGAATCGAGTAAAACGTATTTAGATAGTTTATTTTCGACACTTCGTCAACACATTTTCATTATTGCAAAATAATATACGGTTACGCGTATTGTCGATAAATATGCGTTATTTTTTTGTTTTATGAAAAATACATAATAACGCGGCGTAGTCTTTTCTTTACAAGTTGGTAACACTGGTTGAAAGTGCATATACCGGAGAGGTTGATTTTGCTATTATTTGCAATTTTAATTGGTTATTTGCAATTGTACGAATGATTGAAAACAAGTAAAGTTGAATGAACGTATGCTGTAAACATAACGAACGGTAATGATTCATTAATTATTCAGTGATAATTATTTATTTCTTTTTTAATATATATGTATGGATCATTAAAATGAAATGAATATTTGATTACAGTGAAACGTATAATAACGAGGACTTGCCAATTGTATGGTTCATTTTATTGAACAAAAATAACAATAATCAAGAGAAATGTAAAATAATATGCGTGAGTGAAAAATAAATCATGCAGGTCGAGAATATATGTATGTATATATAACCTTCACTGCCTCTGGACAGGATCGATTTTTCAAAAAAGCGGTGTCCTACTTTCAAACTGCATTTTTTCCGTGGAAAATAATTTGGCAGCATTGCGAAAGTTAAACTCCCTCTCCTCGACAAAATATATATATATTGGTGCTTAGCAACCATTGAGGTCAACAAACGAGGTCAAAGTGCAAATTGTCTGTATGAATAAGAAAATGTAGAAGATATATCTATTATCCATTATAACATAATTTACACATATAATTAATGTAGAATTATACGGTAGCTTTTTATGAAAGATTGAAGACTTCAAGTAACTTACACAATCTAATTATTAATGTTCAAACAATAACGACAGAGGTATATGTAATAATATAGCAATAAATTGATGGATGGTACTCCTGTGCTGCCATAAGTGCTTTGCTCTTACCTAACTCATGACTAAATAGACTTCAGATGTTTATGGAATTTTCAATTTTTCTTAAAATTTTTCTTTCGTAGATCTGGAATAAATCAAAATTGTACGAAATTCCATCGAATTTTGCAGGATTTGTTTGAAAAAATGTTCAGATGCCATAAATGCATAAAGATCCGCAGTCTACTCATGACTATAAGTATATATATATGCTTTAGTTTATATACATGTTTCATCTTTGTCGTTTATTGATTTTTTGTGTCAGAACGAATGCGAGAACATGCGTTTGAAATTGCAATAAGCATTCGTCGCTGTATGACATCGGATAATAATGAATTCAACAGAGTAAGCAAGGATGAAAAGCTTCGTCAGGTTGGAGTTGCAGTTGATCCGCTGATAAAGGAAAAGTTTTTGAAGTACCAGAGCCATCATCGAAACCTTTATCTTTTTCTCCCCCTCCTCCCCTACTACGCGTGCAATGAGCATAACTTGAACGAAACGTCATCGGAAGAGGTTCTCGAGCTTAGAAAGTTGTGCGCAACTCGTAGCGAAACCAGATATCGTGGGTGGAAGTGGCAAAAAGGGGGAGTAGTAGTCAGCGATGTTGGGTCAACGTACTACGTATCCAAGTATCCCCTTTCTCCTTGCATCAAGTTAGACCGCTACTATATCGTGGTGAATTCGTTCCTCCATAAAGGCGATTACGTTTCTGCGCACACCAACATGTCTACTGCGCATACTACCAGGAGTTGCCAACCAAAGGACGAGATGTCCATGGTAGGGATGAAATCAATAGTCAAGTATTCTGTGGAATGAGAATATCAACTGGCATTATATATATATATGTATTTAGCTATTCAATTGCTTGCTTGAGCTTTATTCACTGGAGAGAAAGCGGTAGAAATAGTCGGAAGTGAATCCCCTCTCCTCGTTACACGATATTTTCTTTTATCTTTCTTACAATACATTCAATTTGTCGTGACTAAAAAGGAATTCTGATTCGCGAAACGCTCAACGAATCCGAAGTACATATTATTGAACGAATGTACAAATTAATTGGAAATATGTTACGAAATATATACGTAACTATAAACGAGTTTTGAAAACATGGGCGGGGTTCTAGTCGATAACATTGGTTTTACTGTGAAACGAGTCGACAGCGGAATCCTGATTGATCTAAATATAGAATTTCAAGCATAGGTTGTTTGAGTATTTCCGCAGAATATAGCACGGGGAACCTGCCACGATCAATAGATGCCAGATTCGGCCGTTTTCGACATGTTCCGTTAAGTTCCCCTACTATATTTGTTCCCGTTGACCTCCAACCATTCCGGCCACGCCTTGTTCACGTACGTTTTTCCAATGAAACCGGTTATTTCAGGCACGCGAGGTTTGGTGTATGGCTTCACCATTGAAAAAGCTGCACCGCGGAAAGCCCTGGTTTACAGTTGTACATATATCGGCGTTGAGTACCGATTGTCTCTCTTTTCTATTGAATCGCCATGCATCGTTAGGCGATAGTCGACGCCCGGGCGAAAAATGGCGAATAAATATTAGATGATCGCAGAAGTTCGTGCCTCATTTTCTAATTGTAGTGAAGAATGATGATATAAATAAAATGGAAATCGGACGCGAACTTATGCGATCATCTAATATTTATTTGCCATTTTTCGATCTACCCGACGCAGATCGCCTGAGCATGATATAAATAAAATTATTAATCAATTATATAGTCGTCTGATATATATACATATAAGTATATGAAATATCAAAGTTGAAGTGTACACGGTTAGATCTGTTGACTGTAATTCAAAGAAATGCGCGTATAATATCTGAACACGAATCAAGGGAGAATTGCGCGTTGTCACAGTGGCTCATGAAACCGGAAACGCTTGCACGAATTATGGATATAAATGGTCGCGGAGCTGCGTCACCGTTTAGGTACAATGGATGACAGGTGGCAATTGGATAGTTAACGTTGACGATTTTGTTGGAGAATTGTACGGACTGAGGGATACCTTGGAACATTGGAGGGATAGCTGGAAAGAAAAAAAGGGGGAAGGGGGAAGAGCAGAAGATTAGAGGAAAGAGAACGGGGGAAAAACGAGAATAAGAGAATCGTGTTAGCGAGAGAGGGAGAGAACGAGATGCTAACGGTGAGGGAATGGAATGAAGAATCGTAGAGAGAGTGGGGAAACGTGTAGAGGGAGCGAGAAAGAAACGACAGAGCTTTACAGTGATGTTCGAAATGCGCCTGCGTCGGTAGTACTTGCTATGAGCGGATTGGCTCCCTACTCATACTTGAGTGCACGTTAGGTTCACTTAATTTCAATTCGAGCTCCTTCTCTCTACTCCCCCCTCCTCCTACTACGGCTGCAGTATACATCTCCGTCAATCCCTTTTGTATTTGTTGGGATTTTGCTCGAAGGGCATACCGCGATGGCGTGCAAGTTTCTTTCTGTATATCCTGGCTGACTGAGAGAGAGAGGATGCGGAGGGAGTGAACCCCCTGATCTTTCTGATAAAGGAAATGCGGTAGTGTGTTCGTCGAAAAAGATCGACAAGAGACAATATAAAAGAGAGGGAGGGAAACAGAGAGAGAGAGAGAGAGAGAGAGAGAGAGGAAGTGGATAAAGGTGGTGATGGATAGTGCAGCAGAGGAGAAGTTAGAACACACGAAGAAACGAGAGACGACTCGAAACGACCAGAAGTGCGGAGAGGAGAGGAGAGGAGAGGAAAGAGAGAGAAGAGGAGAGGGGGAAGGCCGGCATTTGCAGCGGTCGGCGCACGCTACCCCGTTCGCGCGCGCGCGTCCTTACAAAACAACGCATCTGAACACTGAACCCGTCTCTGAACGCGCCTCAACCTCAACAGTTCGGCACGAATTCACACTGAGTTGATTATCCTGTCCGACGCGCGGGTTTCATCGCGACGCCGCCATATTGGCGGCTCGATATAACACGTACTAATAATAAGTTCAAATTGGATACGGTTGGCATCGCAGTTGACGCGCCGATCTCATCTTCGTTGAATGTTGCTACAACAAAATGTGCCATAACAGCGCAGTGACCATATCATAACAATTGGCAGCCATAGTTGACGAAATAATGCAAGAAATCCCGTGGAACACTAAATCGGCTGAACAACGACTGAAATAATATACATATACACGTACACGTACATGTTTTTCCTCTCTTTCTAATTTCTTCGCACGAATCGAATAAAATCGTGGCTCTCAATTTTCGGTGGTTATTATCGGAACAACAAATCTGACGTACTTACTTACCGACACTTATAATTACAGTAGTCACTGATCGTCGGACGTAAACTTTTATTTGTATGTTTGATATTTCTTTTTTTATTTTGTTTGTTATTCTCGAACACGGTCAATGAAGTTCGATATATATGTTCAACAACTTGCGTTACGATTGGTTTAATTAGTCCTGTTTACGATCGACGCGTTACGATCGATCATATAAACACTAATGACCGTTCTTCCATGAATTCGTATCACCTTGGCGGGACTTTGGTTACTTTTATTTGATTTCTTCTTGGTGAGACCGAAAGACTATTGGTTATTCCTATGGGATCAAGTGCAATCATTAATTAGTACGATGGATTGTGTTTATGTGCGCATCGGTAAACGATTTCGCCGCGTTCTTCGATGAAGATCATTGTTTACATCAAGATAGAAATTCTTGTCGGTGACCTGATATAATTTGCATTGTTGATAACAATGCCTGTAAGTATACGATATAAAAAGATAAACGAAATTCTGTACGGTATTATAATATGTTATGCCTTAATAAAAAAGAATTACGAAAATACGATTGATATTTTGTGCACAGATTGGAAATGAACAGTTCATTGGATCAAGACTTTGAGGAATTTAGATTTACTGACAAGAGGAGCATTTGTAACGACGGTACGGAGGGCGATGTACAAACATTTGGTATGTTCTTTTCCAAAATACTGAACGAGATACGTCACGAGACAAAGTCTGTAGATACAAAAATAATATTAAAACTCGAAGAAACTCCTTTTGTACTTAGATTCGATGTATTATTAGCATCGACATTTAATTTTTCTTCTGTTTACGTGACTTCAGAAAATTTTCTTCTTAGAAAGAAGAAAATGCAAGCGTAACGTGCTATTTTTCGTTGAACATTTTTCTCTCATGCCTGCATAAGAAACATTCGAGAATGTAAATGAAAGATCTACGCGAATTACGGATTCATTTCAATTCGCTTGTACAACTTCTACCGAATACTGTTGATCATAAATGGAAATTCAATGCCGAACAGAAAGCGAAACAGGTTAGGTATACCAGTAACTAATAAACTTGGAGAAAAACCTACGAGATTTACGTTACCGATAGATAGATCAACGTATGTAGAGTGCGGAAGAACGCTATACGTCCTCCATTTAGTATTCCATGAAACATATACGGTTTGACGTTTCATCTTTTCGTGATAAAATCGAGGCTGTACCGTTCAAACGATGTTTCCATCTTTTTCGCGGTCGGTTATCTCATAACCTTCAATTATTCGCACTCCACTTTCTACATAACCAGTTGGTTACACGGAACTTTACATCACTCCGACATAAATGAATTTGTTTTCAATGAAACATCGAAAGAAATATTTTTCTAAATAGTGTGGTGACAACTTTGTTTACGCTTGAAACGCTGAATTTTAAGTTTTCAGATTGCAAATGCTATAAATGCGAGTAATTGAAAGTTAACCGAACGGAGTTTTATGTGGTCTCTCTAAAAGGCAATTCGCAAATATTTGTAACAGCTATTCCGCTGGAAATCGCATTTTCGGTAGGTGCGACGTTAGGGCGGGAATCCCATGGTAATACGAAACCGGCCAATGATATTCGTTCTTTAGGCGATATCGATTCGGCGAGTCCTGTTTTCAATTCTCGGCAAAAGCTTGGGCAATTATCCCGCCTGCGCTAGGTTGTCTGCTGGCTACGATTATTTTGCATGATCACTTGCTGTTGCTGCATATACATATCAGCATCGATTGTTTACATCGGTTGTAACACGGGAAACGCGCGCTGTGCTGTACCGAGCAAACGTTCGAAACAAGAACCGTGTATGGATATTGTCGATGCGAAAACTCTTGCGTTCAACGAATAAACGGCGATCTCGGTTCAATCGATTTGACAGAAGACACGAAAGCGCGGCAAACTATTCCGAATATCTAGCTGCCGCGACGTTCTTTACAAAGAGGTGGTTAGACATTCTATCATCATGTTTCTCGTTTGTTTATTAACCCTTTGCGCTCGGAGCTTATTTTAACATGAAAATTAAACATCTCTTCCGAGGTAGAATATTTCCATTTTCTATGATTTTTTAAATTTTATGGATATCAAATTGGTGTAACACCCTCATACAATAGCTAAATGTTTAGTAATTGATATAAACAATATTTTCAATATTGCTGGCTCCAAAGAAAACTAATTAGTAGCATTCCAATGATCCTTTTCTATACGTTTGATTTCAGGTGTAAACATAGATGATCAAAATTCGGTGTTCGCCCAAAATTCGGTATTCGCCCAAAATTCCTTGCTGTTGAACTGTGAAATTTGCGGACAGCAGTTTGTGTCGAAGAAGCAACTACGCTTGCACATATACTCTCACTTGGGATCGCCTCGAGTAGTTCTAAGAAGGCTTACGAATTTGAAAACAGTCAAGAAGAAACATAACAGTACTTACTGGTTGGATCCGGAGAAGAAGGGCTCTCTGAAGTTAACGCTGAAGAAACAGACCTTCTCGGATTCTCTGAAGCTTACGCTGAAGAAATCGTCAAAGTCGAAAGACTTCGCTGTGGTGAACAGCAATATTAATCTGGGTACGGAGATTCATCGTCAAGGAGACGTGGCTGGGACAAAGGAGAATGATCAAAGACATGACAAAGATACAGAAAGTTCGATCGATCAACCATTCGAAAACGTGATGGTAGAGCAACAGGTACGTACGTTGCGCAATCAGGAACAAACCAGCTATTTTTTCATTAATATGTATCAAAATGTCGTCGCCAAGACTTCGAAAGCTCATGTTGACTGAAACTATTTTTACTAAATATCATTTATTAACTACAAGTACTTAGTACGGGAATATAGTACATATTCGGCAGCATGTAGCTATCATAAAACTGCAAATGCAGCTATTTTAATAAAGCTGGGACAGCTACGTGCTGCCAAATAATGTAAATTACATAAAAATAAGACTTTTGAGGGAGACATCGATCTGGAATCTTCCATATCCCACACGGAAACAAGTCTACCCCATTAATTACATTAAATTACTAAAAAAAGTTTCTTAACGCTGTTAGTAAAAAATTCTATTGTTCGTAGGATGAATATGGGAACATTAAATTCAACACCGATGATCATAATTCTTTGGAAGAAAATGATAGACCATCCATAGATGTAAATGAAGGTGATTCGGGTGTAGGGAGTGATATGGCAAATCCATCTGAAAAAGAAGATCAGAATGTTGACGATCTGCAGAGTACAGATCAGTATGAAAGTTCAGATAAAAGGCTGTCCGAAACAGAAGATCACGAAGAGTCGGATGCATTGGAAGCTACATGCCGAGAAACAATTGAAAACTTGAAGAAGCTTGGCGAACAATCTGGGTAAATGTTGTACATCGAACGATACAAGGTATCTTTTTCTTTTTTAGTTACAATCTGATTAGTTCGTTTTTCAGTTCGAGATCTGGGAATCAATTGCCTGACACTTCTGGTATTGAAGAAGATGATGAGAGAGAACAAGAATCCAACATGATACATAATTTGGAGGAGAATCCTGCCATCAGTATTATTTCGAAGTCTTCGACGTACCCGAATCATTCAGCAGATTGCCAAGATGAAGACAAGTCAGAGGAGACAACAGAAGGGACGACGGGTTTCAATTGGAATCAGTTGTCCACTAATCTGTCCAATAAAAATAGTGAGACTTCTAAAGACAATGACGAACAATCTGAACACGGGGGTGATAATAATATTGAAAGTGCTGGATCTCTCTTGCAGAACTTGATCGACCATCAACGACATAATCAAAATGATACATTATCGAATAACTTACCACCAGAAACAGAGTATGTTTCGCTAGAAAAGTTAGCTGAAACTGTCAGTACCTGTCGTGTCTGTAACGAAAAGTTTAAAGATATTGCTCACTTGGACGAGCATAGAAGCAAAGCTGGCCACTATCAGTGCAATATTTCAGAGTGCATTAATCTTATTTTCAATTCACCGATGGAGGTTTCTATGCATAAAGCTCAAATGCATGGGACACCTTTATCTCCAAGCGTGAGCCAACTGTCCCCCCATTTAAATACAAATTCGCCACATTTAAATCAGAACTCGCCCCATTTGAGTCAAGCCTCTCCGCAAATGAATACGCATTCGCCTCATGCAGTATCAATGGAATCGTCGAATACACCAAACTCTCAGCAAATAAGCAGAAATTCGCCATTGACTTCTCCGCATCAAACAAATTCTCCTACATATAATCCAGTGCCTAATGCTGGACAACAAATGATACCACCTGTTAATTTCGAGCAATTACCTGCACCCGTTCAACAGTTAGCTCAACAAGTACAACGTATGCCACTTCCGCAAACGCAAATGCCTCCGAGTCTTCCACCAGGTGCTAATACAATGATCCCTGGTCCAAATTACTTCGTACCAGGAAGGCCACCACTGTATAGAGTTCCTGCTCCACAGGGCATGCATTATCCTCCTCATATAGCACACTTATATCCGCAGTACGGACCCGGTCCATATCCGCAAATGACTGCACCACCACAAATGCATCCCCAATTGTCTCAACAAATGTCACGCGGAAGGTATCCTACTGTTGCACAAAGTAGTCGGCAAGTATTATTAATCACAAGTACATTTTCAATGTGTATTCTGTAGAACAGAGTTGGGCATTAACAGTTCGCACGGCCGTCAACGGATCTCTCACAACCCAGAAATTTTTAGTATTCAAACAGCAAAATTGTTGGAAAATTTCAAAATTAACCCTTTGCACATGGAGCTATTTTAACTTGAAAATTAAACATTTTTTCCGACTTAGAATAATTCCATTCTATACGATTTTTTTCTTTTGATACCAACATATTTAATAATGTAAACAATACTTTGAATAATGGTACAGCAATTTTCAGTGGCGACACTGAGTCACCGCTCGAGTGCTACGGGTTAACGGGGTAGCTTTTCATTTCTCCATAATGCAAAGATGGGGTTTTTCAGTAGTCAAAAGCGCTAGATAAAAGATCAATCTAGGCCGCGATCGCCCTGAAAAGTACTATTTTTACGTTTACGAGACATAATTTGCATTATTCGGCAGCATGTAGCTGTCGCTGCTTTATGAAAATAGCTACATGCGAGAAAATAAAATAAAATTTTAAAGGATACAACTTTTTTAATCAATTATTCATGTAGTCACCATTTTTTTCTAATTGTTTAAAATTTAACCATTTTTTAATTTTAATTTAACCAATCTTTAACCAAATCTCTAAAATTTAACCATTGAATTTTATTTTCAAATCGGGCACGAACTTATGCAATCATCTAATATATATAATATATATTATCTGGATACGTTGCATACGCGTCACAAAGATAAACTAATTCTTTCAGAAAAACCACAACTGGTTAATGGAAAACCTTTGTATATATCACAAAGGTTCAATCAGTTGTGGTTTGTCTGATAGCATTAACTTATCTCCGTAACGTGTATGCAATGTATCCTGGGTGGCATATACGTTTCCTCTAGTTTTGTGGATTTCAAAATCTTCATTTCAAATCTTACTGTATTCAAAGTAGAGTCTACGAAGTAGAATACGCGATTTGAATCTATGAACCGTGTATTCGCGAGTTAAGTATTCGTGTGCTTAAATGTGTTTCTAATTATGAATTCTATTCGAAGCAATTGATGCGTTTTTGCTTTTCTAGGCCGTGTGAGTGTTAATCGCCAATCATTAATTTGTCGAATGCTTATTCTGGTCATATATATCATATTGGACATTTCCCAACTCTGCCGTAGAAATGTATATAATTTAGCGTACTACTATACATGAGTTTACCAGTTTCGATCGATCAAGCTCATCGTATGGAAAATAGTTTCTGTTTTCTAGATCGATCGGAACTTCTAAGTTAATGTACAGCTTGTACAAAGTAAAATTTCTAAAATAAATAGTTTACTATGGAGCTGAATGTTTACATACATGTTTATAGTGCACCGCGTGCTCCACAAACTGGACCATCTCCGCGGCAACGAATGAAACGTCCTATACAGCAACCAATGCAAGTACAACAGCAAAATAATTCTGCTATGAAACAACGACGAATGGATGTTCTGTTACCGGACAGGAACGAAGACGCAGACTGTCATGTTATCGCTCAACAAAAACGAAACGATGGTTTGCCCGTCATACAGAACGTTCAAGGTGCTACCACGCAACAAAGTAGAAATGATTCTACTATACATCTGACAGACTCTATAACGCTCAGCGTACGACAACCAGGTAATATAAATGCATTCGAAGAAATTTATATATTGTGTTTTCATTTACATTGCGAGTATCATACGCGACAGTTCTTTTCTGTTGAAGCCTCTTCTAAGAATTAGTTCCTTATTTTTCATATCAAGATTGGTTTTTTTATTTCGCATTGATTTTATTTGATACTTATTTCGGCATGAAACATAATCAAACACAACTGCGGTATAACTATTCGTGGAAGAGGTAGACTACGGAAATAAAGAAGACATATCTTACTAATCTAAAGGTTCCGCTCCAGCTCAAGTGCAGAACACGTCAGGTACTGGGGGCAAGAAGTCCGATGCAAAGGCTGTAGCTAATGTCCTGGCAGCCAGAGGTATTACTGTTACTCCAGCTGCAAATAAAAATAAGACAAGCGAACAAAACAAACAGCAGATACCTTCCCAGCAACAGAGGACTATGCCTTCACAGCAGCCTTTAAATGTTACAGCGCTCACTCTGAATTCTGCTATTTCTATCATACCAGCTAGTTCACAAAAAAAGCAACAGGAGCAAGGCCAGTTTGCAGTTCCTCAAAATAAACAGAATAAAACGGCAGTGAACGAAGTGGAGCGACCACCGAGACCGCCTACTGTTGACTTAACGCAGGATGGTCCGCCGCAACTACCAGTGGTTAGACGTGGAAGACCTCCACGGTAAGGATCAACGATACAGGCTTTGTATTCCAAATTGACCCTTTTCTAGATCATATTCACTTTCTACCAAACCAAATTCACCCTGAGTCCTGTAGAAGGACGTAGACCCTAAGGTGAAAGTTCCAATAGTTGACCAATTAAGAAAAATTCGGTGAAAATGCTATTTGAATTACTTACAGCAAAGTGAACTCTTTGAAAATAATTGTGTTATTCAAATTTTATAGATATTTTTAAAAATTTAATAATTGTGTCGGAAATCGAGCATCCTTGAAAACGAGAAAACTACTAATTGACCAAACACTAAAGGTAAAACTTTGATATCGTTTACTTGCAACGATTAGTACGAATTACAAAGTAAAACGGCAAATACAAATGAAAAGAAGTTAATACCATGTAAAATCTAATTTAGGAATAGAGTAGGTTTCGTGTTTTGCTTGTTCTTAATTAATACGAAAAACTATATTTATCTTCCAGAAACATTGTTTATTCACGTTCTCCTGAAAAATGGTTAATTACTGGTGCCTTTACCTTCTTTCAGGTTGACCCGATAACCCGAGATTAATATGTACTGTTGCAGGTCCATGCTCACTTGTCAAGTGTGCGATAAAAATTTCCAGAATCAAGAAATGTTGACACAACACATGGCCACACACCGTGCGCCAAGCAAATTGCTTCACAAGTAAGTTCGTTGATCCTCATCCGTCCATCGTGTCACGAACTGGATCTATCCCTCGATATTGAATTGACACGGTGATAGACTGCGGATCTTTATGCAAAATAAAAATGTTTTGCATTAATTGTGGGAAGCAGGAATATAGCAACATTAGAACATTCTTGAATTTTTCAAATCTTTTACCTGGTTTATATTTCATCCAACCAATTTCTTCATAAATGTATGAAGATCCACAGTCTGGTGATAAAAGATCGATAAAATAACAAGGTAAAGTTATTTTTAGATGTTCTTTTATTCAAATTGATGAGTTAACGTTTACATCTTGGGTTTTTCGATTGTGTTTCGCATTAAGAGGGTAGTCCCGTTTCCTGAATTGCAAGGGTACGGGATGGTAGGCAAAGGTAGGCTTTTTCAGTAGTCAGAAGCGTTAGATTAAAGATCAATCTAGGCCGCGATCGCCCTGAAAAGTACTATTTTTACGTTTACGAGGCGTAATTTGCATTATTCAGCAACACGTAGATGTCGCAGCTTTATGATAGCTACATGCTGCCGAATAATGCAAATTACGCCTCGAAAATGTAAAATTCAGACTTCTGAGGGAGACTGCAAAGGGACTTAAAGAAAATAAAGGACACGAAGGTTCGATAGAAATTTACCTAGAAATAACAGAACGGTATAACGGCATAATTGTGTGCAATTGACACGAGGGGACGGATGAGGGTTAAACAAGCTCCTCCCTATGACACACGGATGACTAATAACATGATAACGTTTGTTCACCAGGTGCAATCTCTGTCCTGCCCAGTACCCAACAGCTCAGGCACTGATAACGCACAAACAAGCGTATCACAAGGAAGTAGATACAGTAGCACAAAATGGTGGTGCAGAGCTGGCATTGCCGGTAGTGGATTTGAAATCCCCGCACGTTTTAAGTCGTTTGTCGAACCTCGGTATACAAAGTTATATACCGTTGTCGCAGCTAAGTGCTCAAACCGGTGGTTATTTCGGATTGCCGATAATTACGATAGACAGTGCAAGAAATCCCAATACATGTAATTTAGGCGCACTCGGTGCTACATCTATTTTAAGTTTGGGCCCGCTGAAACATTTGTCAAACAGGTAACTGTGGACGATTCTGCGTTTGGCCTACGTTTCGTGTAATCCTATTTATGTCTTCATTATTTTCGGTGTTACGAGATATCTCTGTATCAGTATCACGTTATTATTTCAGTCTTACGACTGGTTCTTCTGAATTCATTCTATTTTTTTTCTTTTATTTTTTCACGTCTTCGGTCCATTCTATTTTTTTTCCTGTTAAATTTACTTGTCTACTGTTAGGTTATTGAATAGTCTTAAAGCAATACAGTATTTGTAATGAAGGGTTGAAGGGGTGTTCGCGGTAATTTAGAATAATACAGAACAAGATTTGAGATATACAATCATTGAGAAGATAGTATACATATACATATATATATATATATATATATATATATACATATATATACATATATGTGGCATATGTATATATATATATACATATATGTATATATATATGTGTCATATATCATTAAAAAAAAGGTTTTAATACGAGTTTCGATTCGTGCGTGAATCATTGTCACTGCTAGTATATTTTTTTTAAATAAACGTCTTGAATAAAGAACAAAAAACATGCCGAACCGTATTCTTCGGGAGTAACTCTTTGAAAATATACCGCACAGGTAAAACTATCGTTCCGTAAAGCATAGTGCCACCTTCTTACTAACATAACAGCAAATTATGTGTTTACTGTTCGATTATATAATATAACGAAACTGTTAATATCTTGTCGCGCACGATATTAAAAGAGAGATGATTTTATTGATTTTTACACGCAAAAGCACATGAATACTTTTGAATAAACGTATGTGGAATACAAGAATTTTCGAATCCGTTATTGGGAACACTAAATGTGTACATGCGTGCACGCGTGTACCGCGGTGAGAGTTACTAAAGTACCTAATAGTTAGATTCATTCAGCTAAGGAAAAACAGAAAAAAAAGAGAAACTTATAAAAGATCCTCCGTACAGTAAATAATCGTGTTAACGCAGTGTTACAAAAATCCAAGATCCGTTTCTCGAATGAAAGTTCTACAGAGTATATTCTCTAGGATTAACTACTATTTCTCGGATTCTTTTTCGATAATGTGCGAAAGAGTTTCGAACAAACATTACATCACACGGTATGTCTAATTTTTGTTCGAAACATTCCTCTTCCAGATTATTGTAACCGTTCGAAGAATGGTGGTTAACGTTAGAGGATTCGCTCTGCGTACGATGAAACGTGCAGTGCATGTTAAAATAAAGAATTAAATATTTTGTCGAATAGTTTTCGGTTCACGGTTCAACAATAAATTATCGAGATGCACTACCGGTTGTATATATATTTTATAAAAAAGGAGAAAGAATAGATTACGATTGAAGCATATGCTCGTTTATACTTGAAATGTCTTTATAAAGAATACTAATAACTGTGTAAGTGATACTTAAAACAGCTAACGTTAAAAGTATGCTGTCGTCCACTTAACATTAGACTAGAAAACGTGCAGTTTCTAGCTTCGATGCTATGTACCAGACACTTACTCGACATCAATATGATTTTACTACCCTGTTAGAACAACGAAACTAATGGATTAATCAATATACAGTGTTTTATCGATAATTCAATAACAAAACTTCTTTATTTTTTATTATTTTTGTACGTGGCATTTTTCTAGTGGAAATTATACCAAATATAATATAATTCCGATGATAATTTACTTATGTAACGAACGATGAAAGTTTTCAACATAAAGAAGGACTTTCATCGTTCATTACTATACAGCGGATTCGTTTATGACAAAAATGAGTAAGTGCAATTTCAAACATTAAAAACATTAGACGAATTTATTGAATGGTTTTATATCATTTTCAACCTAATAAAACGTATTAAGAGAGAAAATAAATTTCTACGTCGGTCCGGTTTATTGTAATTCAGGTGGAACATTTTTATTTTGCATAAAGATATGCTGTCTATTTATTACACAAGTAAATATCATCGGAATTATATCATATTTCGTATAATTTTCATTTTCATTGGTGACAGTCCCATAGAAAAATAATGAGAAATAAAGAAGTTTTTTTATTGGATTAGTAGTAGTCTACTAGTCTCACACCGATATGGGATATACCCCACGGTAGTGGGGATAGACATTTATTGAAAAAAACACTGTATTGGCCAATCGAGCGTATTAATTTTTCATTATTCATCGCATAGAAAACAGTGCAGAATGTTACCAGCGAATAATAGTCTCGTTGTTAAGTATGAAACTTAACAAAGAAAACGCAAACATTTGTCAAGTTTCATACTTAACGATCTGATATGAGAAGCACTCGGTCCAGTGTTGAGTAATATTTAATAATGAACAATAGATGATTAGATGTTTAACTTAGCTGCTACATAGATGCAATTAAATAAAGTAGGTGCATAGACTGCGGATTTTATGCATTTCTGGCAAAAATTGGTGGAAGCAATTTGAAACAGCATTATTTTTTGTTTTTAATTATTTCCAATTTTTTTGTAAAAATATTTGAAGAATTTGAATATTAAACCTATTAAACATACTAAGAGAGAAAATCAGTTTCTATTTCCCTCCAGTTTGTTGGAATTCAGGTAGAAAATTTCATTTATTTTGCATAAAGATCCGCCGTCCAGTAATAACTATTAAATATACATTATACTGTAATATAGTGTTCTTATTTTATTATGAAAATTTAAAGGGAATTGCGAATTACTAACAGTTTTAATTGACGATCAACAACCAATACGAAAAGTTTAATTATTTGATGATTAAATCAATTATGATATTTTATGTTTAATTCTTTTTTAACGATGAATAATAAATTGAGCATATTGATGTTGATCTGATGTCTTCCAATATGCTGTGCTGTCAAGTGGGCGACGGCCTTAATTGTCATGGATATCACACGCGATCTTTATTTATTACCATTCCTGTTGAACTATTGCTGTCTGTAAATAATTGTCACTCTTTGTGTACTGTGTACATTTTAAAATAAGCAATCCGTTCCGTTTAAATTATAAAATATAAAAGAAACGGTTACTAAACGCGCAAGAACTGATTTAAACTAACGATATTGTATATATTTGTATGATAATAAAAGAGAACAATGAAGTATATGATAATTTCAGTGAAATCCAGTTATAGTTATATGCTGCAACTACTAATAATAGGGCATTAGATATTGTTCCTCGTTTATCGTCAATTTTGTAAGTTTAAACAGCTTTATTATTGAATACTTATGCCTACATAGTATGATAAATATACTTCACCAGTTGATTTGTTTGTTAATTTCTTTAAACGAAAAGAATGACGATTTGTTTTAAATGACTAATCATTAAAATCATAGAAATATATTATGGTAAATCTTTAAATGAAGAGAGTGGAAATAAATCATTGAAACGTTTAATATATTAATAATTTCATATATATCCTGTCCCCTATTAAAACCCTGATTAAAATCTCAAATTCTGGTCTACTTCCGGTACTTGTCTATATATATATATATATATATTGGTGTTACTTCAGCATGAAATTTATAAGTGATTTATAAATAGTGATTAACAGTTAAATTGTTACTTTGATTGATGTACAAGTGCACTTAACTGAAGTAAGTACTTAAACATCGATTCAGTTGACAATTAGATTAGTTATTTAGACGATAATCTTATTTATTATTATTATGACCTTGAAGCGCCGTTTAAAAAAATTAATGTGGCCTTGACAATAAAAAAAAAATTTGAACTTTTTTTGTATAGCCAATCGAAAACTGATTAACGTTTGTTTAAAATATTTTTTCGTCGGATTATCGCAAGTATACTTAAGTATAATTAAGTATATACTTCAGTATACTTAAAAAATCGTGAAAAGTGTTACGTGGGACACCCTGTACAGGCATACAATAAATTTATAAATTTTCTACTTTTTCAGGAAATTACGAACTACAAAAAAGTTCTAATCATCGAAACCGTAAAATAAATCGTAGAGTAAGGGGTTAATGATTTTTTTCATTCAAGTATCGTTCGAAGTAATTTATTGGTCCTTTGTGTAACGTGTAACACCATAAGGTCCGAGAAAGGTTCGCGCTAAAAGTGTTCGTGCGAATGTACGCACGCGCAAGCGTAATTGCATAGAGTTGTTCTGTAAACAGCACAGACCTGTAGACAGCACTTTAAAGATTCATTCGGTATTGTTTCATTTTTGTACAGTTCGTATTAATTCTATAATTGACTTCTCCGGTGTTAAATGTTCGAACGGGTTTTCTATTTATTAAGAATCAAATGATTTTGTGCGGTGCTGTAACCTTTGCCTGGAATTATTCATCAATTAATCTTATGGTTGATCGTTTCATTGTACGTATAAATTGTCATTCGCTCATTATTTCATGAATTATCATATTTCATTATTGCAGATAACTTGTTTATACTAGTTCGAAGATTTCGTTATGAGTGCTACTTTAAGCTCAAGGGCTGAACAATATTTCTATAGCATAAATCCTCTGGCTCAAAGGATAGGAGAAGACATTACGGCAACAAAGGAGGCTTACGAGGGTTTATGGAACACCTTAAGTCTAGCGGAACGTAATCAGGCAATAAACGAAACCATTATCCAGCCGGAGGTGGCGTTAAAGTATACGTTGAAGAAAGTTGAACTTGCTAAAGAATTGCCGGAATGGTATCCAAAGTTACGTATTCAGACTGGCATGAAGTATGTCATCGACGAGACTGGTAATGTAAGTATATTGTTGTCCCTTTTCCATTAAAACGTTACACGTAATAGTTTGGAGTTTTAGAATCGCAATATTGATTTTTTGACTGCAATAAATTTATTCATGATAAAATAATGATGTCGATATAGTCGAAGGATTACATTGCTTATTCACATGAAACTTATCCTATCGTGATGTTACAGACGCTGCGATGGAGAGACGAGCACTCTGCTCCGTTTTCATTCATGACTCAATCTCAGATAAATCTCAGTATAATAGATTCGACAGAAGACACCAAGTCCAAGTTGATAAGAGCTCAATTCGGAGAAACACAGCATTTCTCTAGCCCCTCCAAATCGCAGAGAAACAACTCAAACTCTCTGAACGATACCTATGCTTCCCATCAAGTTAGTCGCTTTCAAACTGATCGCTTCATAAGCAGTATTTACGACGATAAACAGTTGTTGAAAAGCAACGGGGATGATCATACCGAAAGTATATTCACTAAGTTAATGAACAAGACTTCGCTATTGAAGTTACAAAATAATTCGGACGACGATATGGAGAGCTTAGTCAGAGAGAGGGACTCCGATACCGACAAAAGTCTGTCGAATACATTAGTTGTAATGTCACGCACAAAATCCAGCGATATTAACGAGTCGACCGCGCTATTAGAGACGCCTAGTTCTTACAGTAGCTTTCAATCTTCTCAACTGAATCAGGAGGACGAGGAGACAACTATACCAAAGACTGGTTTTGAATTTCTCGATAACTGGTAACCGACTGAACGTTAACTTTTTATTTAATGATTATCACAGCTATCTTTATTTAATGTTAAAGTTTGCGTTAGCAACGGTTTCCATAACTTTAGTTCCTGAAATAATAATGCTTTTTTTTTATCAAAATATACATACGGTTTCTGTATCTATACGAATTCGTAATGATCTCAAATTCTAAATGTACACGATCGTGTACATTTTGTGTGCTATGAAAAAACGTGCTAGTTATGGAATAAGTATAGTATTAGAAATAATCTTTTACACGCATATCGAATCTAATGAATATTTACGATTTTTATAAGTATCTATCGTCTTTACAATCGTTTTACAAATGCTGAACTTTTCGACAATATTTCTCTAAGTTCCTCCAAGGACAGATCATGATTATCAGTATTTAGAACTTAGAAATCTCTCAGATGCGACGAAAAGTATTCAACAAAGACTGAAGAGGCTGTTTTTATTTGATTTTATACAATTCATTGTCAACGTACTCCTCGAACGAACAACAGCGGAACATTTGATAAGAAACAATTACCAATACTATAATCCGCGTAGAATAGCTAATTTTTTGGTACATGATCGTAATCCATAGAATACATATTCTTGCCACTCATCGAACAATTAATGAACGAAACGATGTTTAATCGTAGTATGAAAATGTGTATGTTGCTTGTGTAGAATCGGTTGTGCCTGAGTGTTCATTAACAGAACCTGTCGAGAGATGACATTTATAATATAAGAAAGTATATACACACATACGTACATACATATATATATATATATATATACATATATATATATATGATACAGTATTAAAGCATTTATTACTATATTCGAATACATGAATTCATTTGCTGTTGTTGCGCTCCGAGATGAATACACATCCATCCTACGCACCGACTACGATAATCTTTCGAAAGCTCTGTCTTTCAAGTAGTCCAGAACCCGGATAGCCATACTGATAGAAGGAAAATAGAAAATATTAATTTATTCTTCGAGTTTCACGCGCCACTAGCAAAATTATTGAAAAGTGTACCTTCTGTTCTAGGCGATTGAATGATAGTTATATTCTCGTCCCCGCCGCCGAGTTTCGCAATTTTTGAGTTGTTGTAGTAACCAAAGATGTTTCTATTCGCCTGGGCAATGCAGTAGAACTCTTCCAGGTCGGTTGTTCTCGTCAACTTGGCTTCTGATTCTTTCTCATAGGGTGACACCAGTATCAGACGCCTTTTTGACGAGGCTCGTACTGAAACTGGAACGATTCTTTCACGGTACTTATTACGAATTTGTCATTTGTAACATTCCTCCCGACGGTTGTTCGTTATTCGTTTAATTATCGTTTTGTTTCAGTTACACAGAGTGGCACTCGCAGATCATCATTCCGTTCTTTACTATCCAAAGGAATATGTTATACATTGCATCGCTGATACAGGGTGGTCCAACTAAATATCTCCTTTATTTGTAAAGACATAACAAATGTTTTTAATGCAATGTAAACGGTATAGCAAGGTGAATACTGTGCAAATTGTATTTTTTTCTCAAGGTTTTTTTTTCTAGAGTTTTCAAGGTCATCGATATTTGGTTTTTTTTTCACGCATATTCTAGTTGACATAACATGACATAACATGGCATAACATGACTTTGAAGTGAGCCCCGACTTCCATTCTAATTTCAATTTTAGAAGTCATAGGTCACTTCAAGGTCATGCTATTAATACGTCTAAATGCGTTTTAATGCCAACTAGAATGTGCAAAATAAAAATGTGCAAAAATATCGATGACCTCGAAAATTCCGAAAAAAGACCTCGAGAAAAAGATAACATTTGCAAAGCATTTACCTTGCGGTACCATTTACATTGAATTAAAAACATTTGTTATGTCATCACAAATAAAGGAGACATTTAGGTGGATCATCTTGTCGAATAGATCGAATTGATTTATGTAATTTCAATATCATTTAAATTCACTTTAATTCAATCTCGTGTTATCGTATAATACATTTTATTTACTTTTCTGTAGATAACAATAATGGGTTATCCAATTTACAAAGCAGGTTTCATCAAATAATTTGATGAGAGTCTGTGGCATTTTCACTTGATTAATGGAAGATTATACTGCAAGACTTAAAAGATGACCCTTGGATATTAGAAAGCGATTTCGAATAACGAGATATACAAGATATTCTGAGAGGATCTGATATTTACCGCTTTTGTTGATCTTGTCACCTGATGCACCCTTACATGTGTTTTTCGATCTGTAAGAGATTTTTTGGGACATCGTGGTCAGACTGTTCGACAGGACGGTCGTCCGAGGGTTTTTATCTGTCGAGGTTCGACCCTGCAACTCCGGCTCGTTTTTATTGTCAGCCTGCGTGAGATTAACTTGTCCGTGCTGGAAAGAAACTAGGAACGCGTATACAATAATTAATGGACCGTGAGTTGATTTCACTAGCGAATACGTAACTATAAGCTTGCAATGTTCGTCGAGCTGAAAGTCACATTCCTTCATTTAACCCTTAGCGACTCAGAGAGTCACTACTAAAAATTGCTGCACCATTATTCAAAATATTGTTTACATTATTAAAAATATATTGGTATCTAATCAATTACTAAACATTTATGTATGTAAAACGGAATTATTTTAGGATGGAAGAAATGTTTAATTTTCAAATGGTTAAAACTGAAGCGACAAAATGATGAAGCAAAATTTGATATTCAGCTCGGAGAAGACTGCAAGCTTGCAAAACGTCCTGTACAATTCTGTGGTTGCAAAAGGAAAGCGTACCTAAGCCACAACACGCTTTCACTTTCGAAACGCTAATGTTCAAAGTATCAAGAATCGTGTTCTTCATTGTCGACATCGGTACTACGGTCAGTCGCGTAATCGATTGCACAACATTGACATCAGAATTACTTTTTTATAAATCGACTAGAAAACGACTTCTGTTTTCTGTCAAGCTGGAATTAGACAGGAATTACGCGACTAACTGTACTCTTTCAGAGAAAATTCATCCTTTACGTCTGAAACATTTCTTGGGCACGCGTGACTCATGATTAGATTGCGGATCATTATGCAGAATAGAAATGTTGTGCATCGTTTGCACAAAAACGGAAGTTGCATCGACAGTAGTGAATTAACTTGTTATCGCAAATTTCTTGCGTTCGGTAAAAAGGATCAGAACTTCAGATTAAAACATTTTAACAAAATCGTCCAGAGAAATTTGACGATACAGAGAAAAGGTTGATAATCGATCGTTCATCACAAATAATACAAAATAAATTACAGAATGCCTTGAAATTAATAAAAAAAACTTCCAAGTCGTCATTATCCGGTAACTGGTACCTTTACCCTATATTGGAATTCGCAGAAACCTTTTTGTATCGTCACTATTTCGTGTATCACTTACTCATTTTTCAGATAAATGCATAAAATTCGCAGTCTACTGACGGTTTCCTTTGCAGCCACAGAATCGACGATAAAAGTGGTAACCTTTTCCCCCGCTCTCGTCCTTGTTCGCTGGGCTGCACCACCCGAAACCAGAACACTGTTTCCCGTCCGAGCAGTTCGTTTTATCCTTGGAGGAGCTCGACGACGAGCCTGCTCCGATCTTTTTATCCTTCTGCGGAGCCGAGCTGTCCTCTGGCACGTTTCCACAACCCCTGTACTGTTCCATTGCCTGACGCTCCAGTTCCTGTGTTCAAATCGCCCCCTTCTTCGTTAAGAGAAATTCCATGATGTATCCGTCCAATGGAGGATCCTCAAGGTAAGAGAAAAGTAATTACTTGATACTTGAGCGCCAGCGACTCCTCCGAAGTCCTGTACTGCTCCATCGCTTGTTGCTCCAGTTCATCGTATCTGGACAAAAGAGTATTTTTCCACGGACACGGTTTTGTCGTTGTTAACCCTTTGGACTCGAAGCAATCTTTTAATTCGAACAATCAAGAAATTTCTTTCGATCCAGATCGTATCTTTATTCTATGTAATCTTTTTTACATTGTGCACATCGAGTTGAACCTGTTTTCGAGTTGAGCTTTTAACAATTTATAGAATACAGACGAATTGAATAATGTTCAAACTGTTTTGAATAATGGTATGGCAATTTTTACTGAAGTCACAGAGTCACCGTTCGAGTGCGAAGGGTTAATATTAGAACTACCCGTCAAAATCACGGATTTCAGATTTTTTCATTCACAAAATTCGTGCAGTTATAGAAATTTCTTAATATGTGCCGATAATTATGAAAGTGGTCCAGGTGAAAATTGCTCTAAGTCATTTACAGGCGATTCAGTTAATTTTGAAAATGGTCAAAGTTGAATTCAAACTTTCGAAACAACATTTTCGTATGAGATTCACAGAAAATATCGCGTTCGTGTTACGAAAAATTCAAATGTTACATAATATGAAACGATATTTCTTCATTTATAGAAACAAGAAATATATGATTTAAGAGCACTTTCATAATTATGGGCACATAATATTCAAGTACATGTTACATTATCATAGTATTGTTATCATTATTAAACTGCGGATCTTTATGAAAAATAAAAATTGTCTGCACCGATCGCAAGAAATAGAAACCAAACAGAATGAGATATTTCTTCCCTTAATCATTTTGATAGATAATAAATCTTCAATTTTGAATATGTTGAAAATATCCTACAATTTTCAATTTCATTTGCTCAATTTTGCTATAAATGCATAAAGATCCGCAGTCTAATGATAAAGGAATATACATCAGTCTCGTTTAGTGTCCGAGACTTAGAGTACACATGTAGAGTACCTTTTCTCGAAGACGTTCTCGAACATAGCCTGGTTCGCCGCGGTGTTCGCCAGGACGTCCCTGTAGAGTCTTCTTCTGCTCCGGGTGTCGCTTTTCTCCCTCTCGCCGCTAGATTTCGCGGCCACCCTGTGTACACAAATACCCGTTTCCGGTCTGGGACGATCGACATTCTTCCAATTGTCCTTCTCCCGTTTCGAGCTAGTCGCTGCCTTCCTCTCGGCTTTGCCTTCGAAGCGCCGTAGCTCAGGCGCCAAAGTGTTCGCAGCGATTAACTCTTTTGTTTTCGATGTACAGCCCTTGTCCAACCATCGAAGCACCTTCGAGTCCGACTTGGTCGTTCGATTCCTCGTTTCCAGCACGTAGGAAGTCGGTGGTTTTAGTTGGGCAGGCTTCGACAAGCCTCGTTGCGCCTTCATCGCGTTCCTCGTCAGCAGAATCAGGTTCTTGAAGTCCACCCCTTGATTCTTCCGCTTCTGACCGGTTTCGTGATACAATTCGACAGGGTGTTGGTAGACCGGTATCGGTATGGGATTCGATTGCAGGAACTTCTCCTGCACTTGGAGAGGATGATGAGTGATGGTCGTTCGCAACGGTTGCACCGTGGTGCAGGTCGGCGATGCACCGGAAGACGTTATTTGAATCTGCGCGGCCGCTGGTATCCTTTGGTACCATTGCTGCGGAGGACGAACGAATGGCGTGGCTTCCGTTGCTGGGAGCAGCGGCATGCCAGTGCTCTAAAATCATTATAACATTATGTCCTTTTTATTGTCCCAGTGGGCTTTCAACCATTTAAAACGTGAGAGCGATTCGATACAGGTTTCGCAAATCAATGTCAACAATAGATACGTGTATTCATTGTGGACATTTTCTGATTAATAAATTTAAAAAATCAAAGTACATGTGTGACAAAGGGTGAGATTGATTTGCACAAGATTAAAGACTTGGAAAATGATGGGGCGAATGACGGGCTGGTCACGATTAGATTAAAGTTTCAGGCACAGAGTTTCGTGTGCTAATCTTCGAACATGTAAAATAAATTTGTCAACTACGCGAACCTGGTAGATGCATCCAGCGTTCTCGTGAGCCCTGTTGTAAGGGAACAGTTCGTTCTGGTAGCTCCTCTCGTTCAACGAAGGAAAGTACTGCACCCTGCTGTTGTTTTGCTCCTTGTTGAACCGGGCTACTGAAATTTTCGGGAAGAACTCCGGGACTTCGGGGCTAAGTACAGGAGGCAAATGTTTCCTCGGCATTCCGTAAGTTTCCGTTCTCGCTGTTTGATACTCTGCCCTGAGTATCAATGGCCGATACTGGAACGCGTAATAGAATTGCTGCTGCCGTTCTTTCCCCTGGCAGTTCTGATCTCGCGCGTTGACGGCGGCTGCTGTGGCAACCGGTTGCGGATGATGACACGGCAGACGCGTTCTTTGCTGATGAACGAATTGTTCCCGATTGTTGCCAAGTTTCCACAAACTTCGAACAGCTTCGCTGGTCACGCGAATGTGCAGTTGCATCTCCATCGAGTTCTCGATGGTGTATCGTTGATGTCCGTAACATTCGTCAGGCTTTCTCCTTGTACTTGATTCTTCGAGGGTGCATGAGAAAGGTTGATGAACAATTTGTCAGAGTATTCTGTTCGTTCAGGAAAGTAGAGAGCAGAAAGTAGAATTTTTATGGTTCTAATGATTGTCAGATGAGCAATCTCCTTTTAGTATTTTGTACAACAATAAAAGAATCAATTTAATGTGAAATGAAGTATCTGAATCGAAAGTAGACAATTTTTCATTTTTAAAGATGATCGATTGAGGACGATCTTCGAAGCACATCTGCGACAGAAACCGCGCGAAGCATCCATGTCCTCAGTTTCCAATATGGCCGCCATTTTCTCTTACGTGCCGTTCAATTCGCCGGGGAAACGATTGAACGGTTCTCTTGCGATAAATGTTCGATCTTGTTGAAACCGACCAGTTTCTTTAACAATCCTGGTTTACCTTTTCCTTCAAAATTGCAGCCAATAACGATTAAAAAAAGAAATTATTTACACATTAGCTAGTAAACTAATCCTAACGTCTAAGAAAAAACTCAAGTTATTAGGTCGAATTTTGAATAAGTTATTCGTTTTTAAAGGGTGTACGAATATTTTGTACACCTCCTTTACACATGTATGTTGCATTCGGTGCGAGTATAGGACTCATCGATACCGCAGAGAACATCGATGCCTTCGATAGCGCTTTCTCCGTTAGTCAATGAAATATTACCGATTAAATTGATCTCTTTAGCCAAATGCGACTCGTTTCTAGCCTGATGGCTTGTCCCGATTTTCTTTTCCGTTGGGCCTAGGTTTAGCGGAATGAAACTGCATCGAATCTTTGATATGTCCTCAGGTTCTGGCGCCCTTATTGTTGAGCTCCTTAAAGATCAAGTTCAAAAAATCTTCAATCATTTTAGTTTAATTATTTGATCGAGCTCAAACTATGTACAGATTTTTTCTTGAATTACTTGGAGCAACTCTGGAGAATGCCGTAAAAGAAATTTTGACAAAAACCTTTGGCAAGAGTAAATAAGAGCCACCGAACAATAAGCTACTAAAATACAAGAACCACGTGAAACACGTTTCACGAAAATTTATTGAATTTTCCTTTTATTTTCACCAGAAAATATTTTCTAGTCAGCAGAGTGAATTTTACTGCTCGCCTGATTTTGAAGAAATTTGTTGAACTGCCACAGTTTAATGACAAAAAAGAAAGGGAAACGTGATTGTTGATGGGTTATTACTCGGGGTAGTTAAAGTAAGTTGTAATTAACAATTGCAGAGAGTAACATAGCATTATCTGTAATCGTCGTCGTTTAAAAACTAACAATTCTCGAGTCGTTTCCGGACTGTTTGAAGTTAACCAGGCGAAGAGTTTCTCCACATCCGGTAGCATCCAGGGCTCTGCGACATCCGGCCAACAGAAATTCGTGTTTGGAATATTCGCGGCATTGTCTTCGTGTTTGTAAAGGCTCTCCCGTTCCTCGTTATACTCGTAATTGCCATAAGCTGCCAATCGAGACTCCGGAATCACGTCGCGGACACGTCGTCTCCGTCGATTGTTGCTGTTCCCTTTGTACTTCTCTGTCACCTTACAATGCTGCAAGAAAGTTCTTTCTCCCGTTGAAAATCGTCCGACTAGATTTCTCCGTATTCTTTTATTTTGACAGACTCTTCAAATCATTCGGTGACCGAGACTTTTCGTTTTTCACAAATCAAATTCAATCTTTCGTAAAACAATTTCGCGATACATACGTACTTTCATCTTTTAAATTTATTAATCAGAAAATGGCTGCAAACGAATATACAAAGTAGTATATTATTTAAAATTAAATAAGTACTCGATGTGCATCTTTGCGACAGATAAAACTTTTAAATTCGTAACAGTTAATTTACATTTGATTTGATTTCTCTTACAAAAACTTGAAAGTACTTTATTTGTAGAAGGTTGAAATCGATTTGCAGAACGGTGATAATTGATTTGCGAAAGGGTGAAATTGATTTTCAACAAGGGTTTGTATGTTTGACTTGCAAAATGGTGAGTTTAGAGTGCAGAACATGTATTTGAAAATGAACGCGTGTATTTGAAGATCATCACAGAGTTTGTACTTGTTTTTTTTTCGGAATATCAATGAAATATGAGAATTTGCAAGAAGCGGAGAACGCATTACCTGATGCCACAAAGACTGATTCAACTTTTGAAAGGGGTCCTCCTTGCCGAAAGACCAAGCTTTGTCGGCGATTAGGCTAATGTTCGCATACGCGCTGTTCAAGGGCTGCTCTTCGTCGTACGATGGGAATGAAGATATCATTATCTGAACATGCTAAGTTTTAGTAATCAATTGAATGGAATCGAAATAGTGTTGCGCGTCGGAACGAAAATAGTTAATAATGAATAATTCGAAATTAAAATAGTTTTGCATCGGTGTGTCATTTAATTGACGGCTCGTCGTTCTCTTGTGACAAAATATTCAATCGATACAGTAAATTGAAGTGTGTTCAGGGCGGAGTTCGCCGTTATTCGAAGGAATTTTCATTCGGGATATTTTCTCGATGCAAAATTCGTTTCGTTATTCGCCTTATTACAAATCGAAACTCTTCAACGTGCTTTATACGATATTTCTACGATTATTCATCGCCGGCTGTATCATTTTTTACGAGAAGCTTATTCTTTTTTGCATGAAGGCAGCCGATGATCGATTACTCGGCGATCAGTGCTCTAGTAGAAATCTTCATAAAAATCTCTTAGAAAGACAACATTTTTAATAATTTTTTTTTTCTTCAGTTTATTTTAACTTGGTCGTCGAAACTTTCACAATGCATATAATTGACACAGATCCACAAAACGTATTTATTAAATTTTCAACATAAACCCACACATTAAAAAGTTGTAAACCGCAACTTTGATGTATCTTCTATCCAATCCCGACCAATTGGAATTTTTGAAAAAATTTCTTACCACAACATGTATAATGGTATAAATTTGTTATATAAATTAAAGTTATATGTAAAAAAGTTCAAATCGTATACCCCAATATTAAAAAAGTTATCGTTTTTTTTTGAGAGAGAGTGTCTGAAACCTTCGACTATCTGAAACATCTAAATGAACAAAATGCCCAAGTTAAAATCGTAAAATCGTGAAAATCTGAAATCTCTTGGCGACGGAGGATGCGCCAGCAGCGTGGGAGGAAGGCAGAGAAAAGAAATTGATCGACAGTTTTATTTTAAAAATGTTTCGTTCATTACAAATACGTTGATAAGATAGTACATACATACAGGCGGGATCATTCACACATTTTGTACAGTTCAGACGCACGATTATTTACAAAGAGAAAATCGGTTTCGCGGTAGTTTACAATATCTCGACGATCCACGGTGAGAAAGATGGGGGGTCTACGATAGCGCTCCGATAGCGCGAATGAAATCAGTCTGGTAGTTACGTTTCGTTCAACGTTTCTGATCCTCTCTTCTTCCTCTACAATGACAAAGGGAATAAATTTCCGATGACTTCCCGAAAGCGTTGATTCGAGGTTTAGAAAGTTCCTCGCGCAGCTACTTTGCCCGCCTTCGACGAGTTCCGAGACGCGATCGCTTGTTATCGCGCGACCGTATCGAGATTATCTGGCACGGGCGCGTCGAAATCGTTTTATATACACGAGTTGTCAAGTTCAGAAACCTATTTAACCCTTGGACGGCGGTGGCCGGGTCCGTTTCGCCCTATTTTAAGCGGTCAAGTTCTATTACATACAGGTTTTCCGCTCCAAATTCATCCTTTTCCCTGCTAGCATTTATGTTTGGCATTTTGTTGGGCCTTCGTTGCAATGTTGGTTGGCAATCCATTAGAAATATCACCTTTTTATGCAAATTGACCAACGCTACTACAATACGAACGGACAACCGGGCCCATTAATATATTACTCTGATCTCCTATTTTACGGTTATTTCGACAACAATGTATTTCCTTGAAAAAATTTCTTTTCACGTCACGTAATAAGTTAATTGCTCGAACTTCTCAAAACAGTTCAAATCGTATAGTCCAATATTGAAAAAGTTATCGTTCTTTTTAAGAGCTTCCGAATATTGATGGGAGTCACTGTATTCATTTTATATTTATTCAGACACCGTTCACGTGTGTCTAAATAGCTCCCATCGCCTGTTCCGAGCAGGGACAGAGATCGTATATGGAAATGATCTTTAAATAATCTTTTACAAAGGATGCCGAACGTAGAAAAGGACAGCATGTAAACACAGACTGCTCGAGCTTCGTGATCGTCTCGAGCGACTTTACCGTGTAATTTAATCTACACAAATAAATAATTAATTTTCAATATTCTTAACACATTACCGGCCGGTGATTATCGCATAATTTTGAAACATCTCTGGTTCATGGCTAAACACTTCACAATGGAACCTTCGATAGCAACAGCAATGTTCATTGTGAACTAACAAGTCACCCTCAATAACGTGATCTAAAAGTTTCATTTAAGATTGCAATGTAAAACAAAAATTTCTATGCTTTCTTTTGGTACAGTACAATTATTGTAAATCTTATTAACCCCTTATGAAGATTTTAACAAAGTCTAGCAAATATGAACATCATCTGTTTCTTTTTAGATGAAATCAAATTTGATTCGTTTGTCAGCAATGTATAAGCATTAAAATAAATGTAGCTATACACAAAGTATTAATTTTCTTTTCCCTTCTACGATATTTTTGGGGATAAAGACATATTTTAATCGCTGTAACTGGGTTAATAGGCTTCCGGTAGGTAAAGTGTTAATGGATGAAATTGATTTGCAGAAGATTCAATTTGACTAGCGCAAGGTTGAATTTCACTTGCAAAAGGGTGAATTTCGAGTGCGAAAAACCTGTGTCTAGCAGTCTAACAAACTTCGAAAGTTTAATTATTGTGAAGACAGTCTCCTTAATAGCGCGAATGGAGCCAGCTACTGAAGAACGTCCGCCATCCAAGGGTTAATACAGTGGTTCGAGTGTTCTCGGTACAGTCGCGCAATGTTACCGCCGACCATAAACTCGCGGATGGAACTCGCGGCCGACAGGAGGAATTCTCTCGGAAGTCCGTTCGTTGTGTACCTCGTTTCAACGAGAAAAGTCGCGGGTGTATTTACAAAAATTCACACGTCGACGATGAGAGAGTCGATTCGTCTCGAGGATCCTATTATTATGGCAAGACACGGGTTACGTCCTCGGTTCTCCGTGTCGATTCCGGTGATCGACGAACCGAAGGCACGCGTCGATTCGCTTACAGAATATCTAAAACAACGTTAATCGTTCTGCTCTCCGCTTTCGCGGCTCACGATAACCCGCGATTGAAGCGTGATTTCACTGTCGATCGTTACCGTCGTTGACGCTTCTTTTTTTTTGGTCGTTGCACATTCCCGTTGAGCACTTTGAGTTCTTTTGTTCGAGGCGCTTCGAAGAGTTCGTTCTATTGTTACACTGAAGTGTTGCGCCATCCGCACAGTTATTGAGATGGCAGTCGCATTGGTAAAACTATGACTCGTAACGCGAACGATGATACAGTAATCCCGCGATCTAATCGAGCATCCCGATCTAAGCCTGTTCGGCTGTCGGGATTACTGTACACGACACTTGCGAACCGCACCTTCTTTCGAGGGAACAACAGTCGTACTTTACAAGTTTTTGGTGATTCTTATAGTTCGTTATCGTCCCACTGTTCTCAACGTGTTAACCCCCCGTATGCTCGACAATGCGTCCCGAAGTCTGTCGAATCCTCGACAGAATGATCGTACAGTATTTTCCACGAGACAGCGGATCTTCCCGGAAAATTAGCAATTTGCGTAATTTTACAATCTACCAAACATATCAAGAAAGAAAGTAAATTCCAATTTCGTCCGAGTTTGTTGGAATTCGGTTAGAAAAATTTAGATTTTCCATAAAGATCCGCCGTCTGTTCGCAGCCGTCGAGGAACGTGCGAGGGTTGAACAGCCGCTAGAGTTCCTTTCACCCTCGAAACGGTTAAACGTACTCCTCCGACGGTTTGGGAATGTTAGCTGGCAGCCGAAGGGTGCTGGGCACGCGGTTAGCGCTGTCGGGCAGCTCTGCGATGTCGATAAAAACGCCGACGAGACTGTCGAAGTTGAGTCCCCAGTTGAGGAGGTAGTCCCAGCTGAGGGCTGTGGTGGTAGTGGATGGCGATCCGTTGCTGGATGGTCTGTACAATCCGCCCATGTGCGTCGATAGATCATCATCGGAGGCGACCAATGTGCTGAGCGAGCCTCGGAAAGAGCTGTCGAATCCGTCGTAGTTAACGTTCGGCGGAAGAGGTGGTTTGCTGGTTTGCGAGGACTCGTTGCCGCGTTGGTTGACTTCTTCGTCGTCGGGCTTGGCGAAAGGATTGTCGGACCTTTTATCCCCAACCAACGAGGTATTGTCGTACTCGGAGCAGGTGAAGCTGTCGTTTCCACTCTCGTCCGTGGTCGACGAGTTCCTGCGTTCGAGTCTCTCGACTGGTGGCGTGTGTCGCCTGTGAAGATGCAAAGGGCCATGAGTTGGAGGTCCTCTGGCTTCGCTGGACGAGCTGACAGCATCCAGGGTCGACACAAGACTGGAGGTCCTGGGCCTGGAGTTCAGTCTCTCGATCTCTTCAGCGGTGAGGCCCATGGGCCCCGAGGACACGTTGTTCACGGAGTTCTCGTTATTCGATTGAGGTGCTTTCCGGCTAGCCGTTGATCCGGACAACTGGCTCATGATCGGCGAGTTCAAGCTTCTCTCGCTGTTCGAGTTCAACGCATCTTTTCCAACGCCTCCCGACGACGACGTGGTAGCCAGCAAGGCGCTTTGCAGCGGTTTACCGCTGATGTCGTGTAGCGTTAGTATCCTCGGTTGCTGAGCGGACAGCTCGCTGCTGGGAGACAATCTCGCCAGCGGTGTGCTCTGCAACAGCTTCTGCGTGGGTCCGGACGGTTGACTCACGTTAGGAGGCGGTAGAGCTCTGGGTGGGAATGGGCCGGCGTGTCTGTGCTGTTGCCCGGCGTGTTTGTGATGATTCGCGTAGTTGCTGATGGGCGGTGGAGTGGCTTTGTACTTCCGCATACCGTCCCGGTAGCCTTTGTAGTGATAGACTATGTCGATGTCGCTGGGCGCGATGGAGCTCGCGTTCTCCAGATCATAGTGCTCTGGCATGTCGGGTTCTGGATTATGCTCGTGGGAGTGCAGGGAAGATTGAGCGGGCGGTGGGAGCGGAGGATGTTCATCCCGGATAGGAGGTGACTTGGTCACCTCTCTCTCGATGATGTCCGGCCGTTGCGGTCGGTGTTCCGAGGTGTTCATCTCCCTCTCTTTATACTTCTTCGAGATCAGTTCAGGACCCATGTGTCCCACTCCGCGAAGGTCAGAGGTGTCCGAGATGTACGTGTTCTCGTGTCGAGACATCATATTGTCGTTCCCAGTCCCGACTAACGGGTTCCCGGTCATGATAGCGTTCGTGTTCTTGTTCACCACCGAGGGCGCGCTCTTCTCTTTGTTCTGCCGTCTCAGACGGAACACGATGAAGCTGACTAAGATCGCGATCAACAGGATCACGAAGAACACTATCACCAAGGTGATCCCGATGCTCAAAGGATCAGCGGTAGCTACAGCGCTGATCCCGATAGGTCCTCGACAACCGACGCTTACTTTCCCGTGATACAGAGCTTCTTTGAAGATCGACCCGCTCCCGTTGAACGGTTGGATCTCGTTGTTCACGGTGAAGTTTGCCAAGCAACCCTCGAAGCTTCTGGCGCCAGCGCTCTGAGCGTGGTACAAGTCTTGGCTGACTCCTCCGATCGACAAAACGGAGAGATACGGGTCGAGGAAATCGTGCACACCGGCCGAGTCCAATTCTTCGCCGGTCTGCACACCGTCGATCAACAATCTCAGCCCCCGCAAGTACGAGTGCAACGTCAGATTATGCCAACGGCCGTCCGCTAGGCCGCCTTCGATGTCCGCCGACATGTTCACCGGGGAGCCCAGCAGCGACGAATAGAACAGCTGCCCGTTTCGAAGCTGCAACATAGCATTTGTTAGAATCGTTTTCTTTATCCAGGTTCCGAGGAACCTGTTTCTAAGAAATTAATTACGAAATTAATTACGAAATTAATTATGAAATTACCTCCACGGACGTGAAGTGTTTGTTCGTCGCGGCGTACACCAGCACACCATCCGACTTCACTGTTCTGAACATCAATCCGATCGTCTTCAACGGCGAGGAGCTGCTTATAAAGCTCGCGTCCTCCGCGGTCGATCGCGCCACTCGATTCTTGTGCCACACGGTCGATCCGCCGTACAGATACTCCAATAATTGCATCCTCCTGTGCTTCTCCGAGACCTGCGAAAAGGGATGTTTCAAGGGATGTTTCAAGGGATGTTTCATTTCACAGATGCGGCGTGTACGAACAGTTCGCGCACCGACCGTATTCGAGGGGACGAAAGAACTTCGATCAGAGAACAGCGGGGAATAAGTGAGATGTTGCTCGTACCTTGAACTCGACGAAACCACCGTCGCTCAGGGTAACAGGTTCAACGGCAGCGCCGCAGTTGGGCGCAGTCACCGATCCGCACTGGCAAGTCACTTGATGCCACTTGTCGTAGCATTTGGCGCTACCACCGCAAACGGAGACGGAGTCGTTCGAGTCCCTGAGACAGGGGCTCCTGCTCGATCGAATGCAGGTGGACTTGACGCCCCGAGAGGATAAGGGATTCGACAGGTTCAAGGCTCTGCCGTTTATGGACACGGAGTGCACGCAGCCGACGAAGTCGTCCGAGTGCACCTGGCCCGGTCTTTCAAGCACAGGGTCTGCATTTTCCAGGCCACCGACCAGCAGCGGGTTGTTGTTGAAGTTCAGTGTGCTGCGGAAGAAAATCGCGAGCATTAAATCACTTCAAACTCAACCTTTGTGCAAATCAATCCCACCCATTAAGAATCTATAATCATTCTTTCAATCATTCTTCGAATACTCTACAGGGTGGTCCGTTTAAATAAGAACACCTAAATATCTCTTCAGGTTATTGTGATGCAAAAAATATTTGTTACGTAATGTGCATGGTGTCGATGGATATGTGGTATCAGCATGACGGTTGTCCGGCTCATTCTACACGCCTTGTCAAACAAATTTTGGGATTTAAAATTTCCAAATCGATGGCGCGTTCACCAGACATCACACCAATGGTCTTCTTTTTGTGGGGAAAATTGAAACAAACAGTTTATACTGAACGACCAACTACACCAGAGGATACGAAGAACCGAATAGAGTTAGAGCTTGTGCTGATATTAATGTCGAAACAATTGAAAGATCTGTACAGTCGGTCATTGCACGTTCCAGAAAATGTATCAACGCAGAAGGACGCCGTTTCGAACATCTCTGATGATAACTGAAGAGAACGCGAGTGTTGTTTTAACAGTTAACGCGTACACGCATCTGTTGATCGATATTCTTAGCGCGATAAAAAATATTTTCTTCGCATTCATAGGTTCAAGAGTCGTGGCCGAACATGTTCGACATCGGTTCTAGGTAAAACTTTAATTTTCGAGGATCAAGGTCATTTCAAGGTCACGTTATTATACATATCTGAATGTATTTTTCCATCGGTTACACGACGCAATAATGAAAAATGTAGTTATGTACCAAAAAACACCGATTACCTTGACAGCTCCGAAAAAAATGACCTTCGGAAGAAAATATTCGTGCCAAATATTTGGTCCATCGACACCATGCGCGTTACGTAACTAAATATTTTTTGCATCGCAATAACCTGAAGAGATATTTGGGTGTTCTTACTTAAACGGGCCACCCTGTATAATGAAAGGAGTTGTCGAAAACAAAAATAATGGTACCAACCCTGTGGGACCAACGTCGTCCGCATAGCAAGTGCTATCTCCGGGCCTGCAGTCGTCGCAAATGTCTCCGTGTTCTCTGCACGCGGAAACGCTCAAGGATACGACTCTCCCGTTTCTCGTCGCTGTCACCTTCCTCCATTCTCCGTCGGACATCGACTGTTCCGTTCTGATCGTGATCGAAGCAATGGCACTCATCGCACCACCGTACGAGAACACCACTCTTCCGTTCACCAACTCCAACACCACGAAGTCCGATCGTCCTCCAGTTTGCGGGGCATAGTTGTACAACAGCAGCGCGTCCGGTTTCGTTGTTGCGAACACGATTGTGATGTCGTTCGTGTTCGAGTCCAGAGTGGGGAAAGTCATGTAGGAAAGTTCCTCGAACCCGAACGTGGACCTTTCGCAGTGCCTTCCGTACCTTCCCTCCGGGCAACTGCATCTGTATCTGAATGGTTCAACCAGAAATCGATTATAATCAATGCTGGGGAATGTGGGAGGACGAGATTGAGTCTAACAAGGGAGGTTAATGAAATTTTTGTATGATATAAAACTGAGAAAAATATTTGACACGTTGTGACAAATATTCACAGTCATCTTCATATTCATAGATATTTGAAAAATATCACCATTTTTGTTGATTTATCGTGTCTGATATTGTCTTGTTGACACTCGGATAGAGGGACTACGCACTCTAGACCGCTGTGTTCACTATTTACGTTTGTTTCGATTTTTTTCTGCGTGATGCAGAACACAAGTGCGAAGTTTCTATAAAGTTATTTAGTGTTTCTCTGGATTCCGAGCAGAGAACTATGGAAAATTTGAAATATTCTAAAAGTATTAGTTTTAGAATTCATAGAAATCCTGTTTCTTATGATTTGATTCGCGTGTAGTAGAATGCCGAGAGGAAAAGTGCTAACAATTGAAGAAAAAGCATCGATCGATGCTTATAAAAATATGTGCTGCTCTGAATACTTTCTGATCACACCTCGTGTGATTAAGAATGTCGATGAAGGAAACTTACCCAGGTTTCTCTCCCACGCATAAACCCCCGTAAAGGCAAGGATTCGGCCTGCAGGAGTCGGTGACTGCCTCGCAATGGTTCCCTCTGTAGCCAGCACGGCACAGACAGAAGAAACTGAAGCTGTCGGGACTCTTCCTGCAGGAGCCACCGTTCCGACACGGATTGCTCGCGCAGGCATCGCCTCGTTCCAGTTCGCAGAGCTTCCCATCGCGGTCGATCGGGCAGATGCACTGGAAATCGTATCCCAGTCGCCGACACTGTCCACCCTGAAGATTATCAGAAGATCATAGCATTATCGATAACCTCGATTAATATAATTGGAGAAATTTTATTAGAACTTTTGACACTCACCAGTAGACAAGGATTCGGAGAGCAAGGGTCCTGCCTCTTCTCGCATCTGTCGCCGGTGAACCCGTCGCGACACTTGCAGGTCATCTCGTGCATCATTCTCGGCGACGTGAGGATCAACGCCTGGCTGTCGATGATCCTCGCGTCGTCGTAGATCACGAGTTTGTCGCTACACGTGCCACTGTTCTCGCAGGGGATGTGCTTGCACGGCGAGTAGCCGATGGTGAACGTTCTTCCTTCGAGAAGAGACCTGATCTTCTCGGCATTCTGATTTAGCAGCTCGATCACCTCGTATTTGCTGCGATAGCCTGTGCGACGGACCAACAGTTTCTTCATTACAATCAGTATACACGCGTCGTGTTCGTGACACGTAATCGAAAGTGAAATTAAATATGAAAAATTCATCTTCATTGAGAATCACAGTGAGTTGGAATGTGTTCGATACAATCGACGTGCATGATCCCAAATGGGGAGGATGTTATTCATGCTGCATAACATTTGAATGGAGATGAACGTTACCTTGAGACGTCTGCACTGCAAGGTGAATGTTCAAATCGGACGCGTTCTCTCCGAGGCTGAAGATCCTCAATATGTCTCCCCCTTTCAACACTTCCTTTTGCAACACGTCCAACAGGGCACGGTAATTCTGGCTTAGAAAATCCCTGGCGGTTAGCTTGGACACCTGCAAGGTGACGCTGTTCTCGATCGTGGTGTTCTTGAACACGAGGAACTCCACCGAAACCGTGGACACCACGTTCGGATGGCGACCGTCGCTACCGGAAACTGTCAGAGAGTGTCCAGTTCCTACGTCGAAAGCGGAAGCAGTTAGAAATTCGCATCTTTGAAAGATCTGCAGAGTGTTCACGAGGTAAAACATCGAATAATCTAACCTGGAGTGATTTTCTTCGTGTGAAGGTCGCAGGCGGTGGGAATGCTAAGTATGTTGGCACTCGATTCTTGAAGAATTTTGCAAGAATAGGAACCGGTGATGTCTGGATCGCTCGGGTGAACGTCAGCGATCTTTCCAAGGGGTATTTCCTGGTTGAAGGAGTGGACGATCACGTGAACCGATCTGGGGGTCGATGGACTGTCGTTCTGATCCATCACGATCACCGTTATCGTGTGCTCGTTCCTCATTCGAGGAATTCCTGAGTCCTCCACTTCGACCTGAAAATACCAAGCAAACTTGTTACCTTCAACAAATTCGCTTCATAAATTTTTTTAAATTCGCGTTCTCATTTCTTGATAATACAAGGAACACGGGGTTGTTCAGTAGTCAAGAACGCTAGATAAAAGATCGATCTAGGGCGCTATCTCTCTCGAAAGGCCTATTTTTTCGTTTACGAGGCGAAATTTGCATTATTCGGCAATATGTATATAACGGCATTCGCCATATTAGCAGGACCGTGCTGCCCTCTTTAGGGAGTAGACTCCATTTTCAGAATTGCAAGAGTACGGGATTCGCCCTCTCATTTCTCGATAATACAAAAATGGGATTTCTCAGTAGTCAAGGACGCTAGATAAAAGATCGATTTAGGGCGCTATCTCCCTCAAAAGGCCTATTTTTTCGTCTGCGAGGAGTAATTTGCATTATT